>JAVJIF010033558.1:0-245518 GCA_038442645.1 Agave tequilana | reverse complement strand
ATGTCATATGATGAGCTTGCTACCTTTTGTCATCTTGTGCTTGAAAAATATGACATGATTAAAAAGAAAAATAAAAATTTGAAAAAGGAACTTGATTGCATGCATGTAGAACATGACTCTTTTAGAAGTAACATTGCATGTTTAGAAAAAGATAATAAAATTTTGAAAAAGAATTTTGATGCCATGCTTAATGATAAGATTTATTAGAAAATAAAATGGCATGCTTAGAAAAAGAAAATGAGGTTTTGAAAAATGAGAATGTTTCCTTATTTTCAAAATTAAATGATTTATGTGAAGGGAACACTATTTTGAAGGATAAGATTGATTTGTGGAAAAACAAAAGGAATCGTTTTTTCAAGAAAATAAATCTTTAAAAAGAAAATTTGTGAAAAAGAAAAGGATAATGTTTTTCAAAAGAAAAAGAAAATGATTCTTTATATCTCACCATGCTTTACATGCCACAACTAATGAGATTAAGAATTTGAAAATAAGATAGAAAATTTGAGCTCTAATTTGAGCACATGTGCATTCAATCATTCTAAGTTGGAATCTTTGTTTCAAAAGAAACAAGTTCCCCATGCTCATGCACATACAATCATGCTCATGCTTATGTTGCACATCACGATCACAATCACACTCATAAGCATCATGATAGGGTGTACACTTGTACACATTGTGGTCGCAAAGGCCATTTAGCAAAATATTGTTTTGATAAGAAGCATAACTTATATTTTGCTATGTCTAAAGGATTTGGGGTTCCTTATAATAAAGCTAACCCCAAAGGACCCAAGAAAATATGGGTACCAAAACCCCCACCTTTTGCTTGTGATGTAGGTGAGGGCTCTCTCAAAACGTGAGAGGGATGGTACCTTGGTAGTGGATGCACTTGGACATGATGGACATACTTTTGGTTTGCATCGCTATCAAGGAGCTTTGGTGGATCAACCACCATGCTAGGAGCTTTGGAGTTGGTAACAATTTCTAAACTCCTATTTCATTTATGTACATGCTTTTTCATTCATAATATTCATAGCATGTTCATATTTTAAGATATTTTTGGTGTTTCATGTGGTATATCTACTAGTTTAAGTGTAGTTTCTATCAAAACTTGTATTATACATGTACAAATAGTGAACTACAATTGACTCATATATATTTGAACTTCATGCTCATTTGTGTCCACTATATGCATGTGTATAGGCTAGTTTTGATGATTCGGTCATTTATACTTGTTATGCCTATCTTTGATTTTACTTCATGTATATGTGTGTTTATTTCAAATCTAATAAATATACATGTATACCCTTGAGTCATTTGCCTTCATGCAATATATATTGGACTCTTTTAGATTTGGGATATGTATGCATATTGTTAGAATTGGATAAATCATACATATACCATGAAGATTAGTATTTTAAATAAATAATAAAAAATTGATGATTTTTCATGTTTTTGATTTGTATTAAAGATTAAAACATGTGTAAAACAAAATGTGATTTATGATCTTTTTGAGCTTGAATGACTACTTTCATAAAAAATACTATTTACATGATCCTTTGAACACTCATCTTTATGATACAAAATATTTTGAGCTTTATAGACCATGAGTGGTTAAATCTTTGTGTATTTAGTACTGCTTTATGAAAAATATATGATTTGTTTTAAGATGAAAAATAAGATTTTCATGAGATTCATGCTTCACTTTCTATTTTCATGAAAATACCATTTACATAACCTTTGAACACTCATCTTTTATGATAAAAGATAATTTTTGAGCTTTATGGACTATGAGTGCTTAAACTTGTATGTATTTAGTATAATTCATGAATAACATATGATTTCATGTTTTTGAAGGATCTTTAACTAGTTTTTCAAAAATTATTTATAACTAGTTATTTATTCTTCAAATTTGGTAGTGCTTAAACATAACTATCTTTTAAACCTAGCAATTTTTTGTTATGAGTATATACATGATTTACAGTGTTAATTTTACAATTGTATATTACTCACATTTTGGTTCCTATATTGTATGCCCTAATTTTCAAATTGTCTTATCTATTCACATACATATATGATTTCCATGTACTTGGTTTACAATTGATTTACATTCTTAAAGCACAAAAGTTTATGCGAAGTTAAGTTCACACCTTATATTAACTATGCATAAGCTTATGGAAAATAAAAATTTTATTTTAGATCTTTCATTTGATATCAATATGCTTCAACTTCAAATTTGCTATATAATTACAATTGATATCATTATGTTTGAAACATTAAAAGATTTTGCAATGATAACTTGATATCACACATCTTCATTGCTATTTTCTATTGGTATCAAAATTAAAACTATGATTGGTACAAAATTTGTTTTATTGAGAAAAATTCAAAATTTGTTTTGATAAAATAGAATTAATGATTTTGTTTTGATGAGAAAAATTCAAAATTTTTGATTTGTATTGCCCCTCCTTGACTTCTTTATTTTTGACATAAAGGGGAGAAAATTTGTTGATTTGATTTTACTTTGAACCCTTTGTTGATGATTGACAAAAAGGGGGAGAAGTATTTGTGATGTATTTGTGATATATGCATGATTTCTTACTTAAGGGGAGAAGTATTTGTCTTCCTTACTTAAGGTTGTATAAGATTTGTATTTATGCATATGTGTTTTGATTTATGCAAATAGGAGTAAAAAGATTTTGATTTATGCTTGTTGCATCTCCATATTTGCATCCATATTCATGTGCTTCATGATCATTTTTATTATTTATTTTATATGCATGAGTTAAGGGGGAGCTTCTTTGAAGCTTTACTTTAATCCATGCATATATAACGTCATGAGTTTTGTCATCATCAAAAAGGGGGAGATTGTTGGCCCAAAGGCATATCACCCTAGTTTTGATGATGATCAACTCATGAAGTTATGATTACTAATGATCTTGTGTTTAATTAGTGACAGATTCCTTATCAAGATCTTAGTAGGTGTGGAGCTTCAACAAAGGATTTAAAGTCAAGTTGGAAGCTAACACCGGTTGATTCACGAGCCTATGCATCAAGATCACATCTAGAGATGAGCTCGGTGGATTGCATGTGGACCAAGTCAAGAAGATGAGAAGACTTCAAGTGAAGACTTCAAGAAGATGAAGACTTGTGTCAAGGTATAAGATTTTTTTTTGTTTTAGATAAAAATGTAAAGGATAGAATAGATTGGTGGATTGCTCAAGTCTATATCACACACACACTCTTGATAGAACTCTTGATAGAATGATTTTCATAAAAGATTTTCATTTGTGATAAAATACAATTTGGTTTTTGGTATTCATGTATACATATCTTATATCCAAAATCATGTTTAGAGCCTTATGTCAAAAACTAGATATTCATCTTATTTGTGTAGTGGATCATATCCATACACACTATGCTTTAAAAGTATATCTTATTTTTGTATTTAATGAGATTTTCCTTATGACAAAATATCTACTTTGGGTTTTGGTAATTTCTTATATACATATCCTTTAACCAAAACAAGTTTAGTGCTTTATGTCAAAAACTAGATATTTCATCTTGATTGTGTGGTGGATCATATCCATACACACTTTACTTTATAAGTTCAAAATATCTTGTTTTTGTATTTTGTGAAGTTATGGAAAAACAAGTTTTAGAAAAACATATTTTTAGAAAAACAGTTTTTATTTTGATTGAAACTATTTTTCTGGATTTACTGTGAATTTCTGGGATTTTATTAAGCCAAAAGACCAATCCTTAATCCCTATTTTCTGGTTCTGCCAGTTCTGATTTTTCAGAACTGACAGAGGCCGGTCGACCGGGTCGGTCGACCGACGTGCACGACGTGCACGCCAGTGTGCACTGGAGATCGGTCGACCGGGCCGGTCGACCGCTTCAGAGAGCTTTGCTCTCGGGAAGTATCGGTCGACCGGGCCGGTCGACCGACAGAGAGTTTACTCTCTTCTCCAGTTGCTCGGTCGACCGGGCCGGTCGACCGGAGGCTGCAAACGGTCGGATTTTTGACCGTTGCCGGTCGACCGGACCGGTCGACCGGTAGCTCTGACAGAGCCCAACGGTCAGATTTTTCTGGCCTCTATAAAAGGGGGTTTTGTCATTGTTTTAAGCCAAGATTTTTGGAGACCTTAGAGCTAGTTTTTCCCAGTCTTTCTGAAGGGTTTTTCTCCACAAAATTAGAGTCAATACTTCCAATTAAAAAGGAGAGTTTTATCAAAGAGTGTAAAAGAGATTTTCTTGTGTTTTTCACCAAAAGATTCTTTCCTTGCTTTCTCACACAAACACTTGAGCATCCATTGAGCTATTCATTCTATAGGAGTGTTATTGTGAGAGGATTTTAGGTGATCAAGAGTTGTGATCACCAAAGTTCATCTTTGTTCTTTGAGAAGGCGGACGGTTGAGTTCGCGGTTTGTTTCGGGTAGTAGTGAGGACTTGGTGTTGTTGGGTCCTAGTGAGGACTTGTAGCTTGAGGTGCGGCCTCGACGAGCCGGTGGGCTTGTGGTGTGTAAGGGACTTGGGAGTCCGAGGGCTTGTAGGTGTTGCGGCACCAAGGAGAGATCCGTTGGATCGTGCATAGTGGAAATCCTTCGTGTGTCGAAGGCGGGGATGTAGAGCAAGTGTGCTCGAACCTCGAAACATACCCTTGTGTTTGCGATTGCTATTCTCTCTCTCTCTCTTTGTCTCTTGTTATATCTTTCATTACTTACATTGTCTTTACTATTACATGCTTGATATTCCCTTGTGCTTAATTGTTATATACTTGCGTGGGATTGCTTGATAACACTAGTATTCAACCAAGAGAGCCAATGCGGCACCTCAACCCATTCAAGGGGAATCTAGAGGAGTTTGTCCAGAGCCTCGCAAGGGGAATTCGGCAACACTCTTGTGTTATACATAAGTGTTTAATTAAAAGAAGTTTAATTTGGTCAACTTAGTTTTAATTCCGCATTATTTGTTCATAAGTGACCATTAGATTAGCCATCACCTATTCACCCCCCCTCTAGGTGATCTTACACTTATGATTATGTTACACGACAGTTACTTATCCAGGACGTCTCATGTCATTATATATATTACGCCATGCATGCACGGTCTTGTTGTACATGATCTATCTTCATGATTATTCCTGTTATTGTTATTACTTTCAGTTCTTGATGCTGCCAAACATATTCTTACTACATTTTTATATTCTCTCTTTTATTGTTCTTTTCCCTTCGCGTACTTTTGCTGGCCCGCTTCTGATGGACCTTTATATTATTTTTTAGTATTTAGGTCAGAAAGCCAATATAGAGAGCTCTTTGTAGATCTATTCTGGTTCAGCTATTCTCCGGTGAGTTCAATTTTCTTTCTTGACTTGTTTTATTCAGATATAGTGGATGATATTATTTATGATTCAGCTTTTTATATATGTGATTTTATCTCTGTGCTTGGTTGTATGTGCATATATGTGTACTATCCTGCTTGTTATTGATAGCCTAAGGTACTCATGGAAGAGATTTCACTCTTCGTGAGTATCTGCTGGCCATCGTCACGTACTCGTATTCCATATTTTGGAAAGTAGGGCATGACAATAGGTGGTTCAAATTCAAGCTCTATAGGTACATGAATTAATGTTGGCTTGGGAACTGGGTCCAAATCGAGTAAGGATACCAGAGTTAACATAGATACAAAAATTGGAATTGAATTACAAAGTTGGGTATCGAGGTCACCTTCACAATCAAGTTTATTTTCTTGAAGTCAAAACTTGCCAATTTGTCAAAGGTTTGGAATTGGTCAGTTCAAGATGTTATGGTGGAATTGAATCTTGGTTAAAGTTATTTCCAAAACACCATGATTCTTGGTTCCTATCTCAATATGTCTTATTAAATTGGTAATGGTCAATAATGTGTTAGTAAATATTTCTCATTCCCATCATTAATTGTTTTGATCAAATGACTCATTTATGCTTAACCTATGAATAGACTGGAGATAATCATTTTAGGACTAAACCAAGGCTTCTGTTCTCTCTTCCAAGTTAATCGGTTCTTCTTCTTCTTGTTGTGGTAAGACTTAAAAAATGGAATAAAGATATTGGATTTGGAAATTTGGAGGGGATTGTGAGTTTTTAATATTTGAACATGTTGCTCAGACTCATACAAGGCCTCTAGAATCTTATCAAAATTGAATATTTTCTCTATCGGTTGTTCTAGATAAGAAGTATATGAAGCTGAATGTTGGTAAGGTGTTTGACCATATGACTCAGGTTAATTGTATCCCTATTGACTCGGTTAAGAGTAGAGATGATGATTATTCCACTCTTGTTCAAAATATTGGGACTAGGGCATATGTTAATTCGGATAAAACCAATCCAGCGTACTTGGTTTGTTAAAGTTATGAAATGCCAGGTTGGTGTTATCTGAAAAAAGGTCAGGGTATAATATGGATTACTATTAAAGTTGAAAAAATTATTGTTGTAATCTATTTCACACAAGCAATGATAAAAACAAACAAACAAATAATTAAATAAAATAAAGAAAAAATCTAGCCTAAGTGAGGGTAGACCTTAGCTTAGACGACTCCTATCTAGTTAGATTGTCCATGGTATCTATGTTCTAGCAATCTGGCCACAAGTGTTAATCGGCCAGGAAAGGGCAAGATCAGTTGGAGGTATTCATGCCTGAGCAACAGGTCTAATTATACCAAATCACTATTTTTTGAGGTTTCACCTCTCAATCCCCAATCTATAACACCGATTTGGCCTCAGTCAAACTTAATAATTTTCCCCTTAGGTCAATCTCCTAATGAGCCTGAGATGTCTCTGGGGCCAACGTCTACTCAATTTTAGTTAGGCTGGGTTAGTTAGTGAGGAGATAGTTTTTGGGTTAAGGAAGGGTAATGAATTTCCTACCTTATCTTTTTTATGGACAACCCCTTAATCGTATTAGTGCAACGTTTACACACGTATATAGAAGAAACAACACTAAAGAAATCAAAAAGTGTTCCCTATACTAAATACTATGTACACGTATCTTGGCTCCAACACATTTCAACAGTAATTAAAAATGTAATGAAATTAGATAAATGCCCTAGAATGTAAAGTCTAAACCATTTTTTAACTTTTACAAAACATAGTTTACTGTTGAGTTAATACAGTGTATATAGTGAGTTAAACAGGAAAACTAACAATAGCAGAAGCCTACAATTTGTAATTCAATCACCCTGCAAAATAGAAGGGTGAGTAGTCCTACTCTTTTGCCGTGCAAACGCAGCTATTGCCCCATTTTCGTGGCAAATTAGAGTCTCACTTAGCTCTGCTGTCTAGAGCAGAGTCTTAGGGGTGCGTGTATGTTCTGAACTACTTGTTTTCTTGAAATGAACCCTTATATACAAAAATAGAGGAGAAAGAATTAACTGTTAGTAAACTTAAAAAGAAAACTTATCGTCCCTCCTCGACAACGGTGCCAAAATTTAATCAAAGCTGAACCTGCACAGCACATATAGTTTAGAAATAAGGATTAAGAACAGCTGCTATAGCAAGTGGCTATGCAGGTCGTGATCCATAAGGAGGGACTGCGATAGAAGCATTAAGTAAGTCTTTCTAAGTTACTAAATCCGATTAAAATATTTTCTTCTTTGTTTTAAAAGAAATGAGAAACGTTAAGAGTTAGAAGAAGATGATAGAAGAAGATTGTGTTTTCAAAAGAAGGAAAAACTAAGTTAAGAAATGAAAAGAGGAAAAAAAATGAAGAAGTGTTGGTTTTTAGAAGTGATTCTAAACTAAAAAATGAAAAGAAATAAAAACTAAAGAATACGTACCTCCTTGAAGCTTGTTTACCTGGATCCGTATTGATGACTTACCTTGAGTTGAAGACGACCATAGCATGGCATATAGGATCTTTCTCATTCCTAATTGGTCTATCAAATGAAAGCGCAAGCAGAAAAGAATATAAACTATTACACGCTTAACAACATATATCCATCACCATAAGCCATCAGTGGTACTTGCAAGGGCAAGGCATGTTCGAGGCTACTAGATTCATTTGGATAATATAATCAAGCAAAGAAGGTTAAAAAAAGGTAAACTTTCGATCAAATAGAAAAATGATGAAAGAAAAGAAGAAGTTTTATATCAGTATCACTCTCAATACAATTCTTCCTTTTCTTCTCTCATGAATCTCTTCTCTTACTTAAGTTTATAAAGAAACAAAAAATTACATAAAGAAAAAGAAAAAGAAAAAACCTAAGTTAAACCTAAAGAGAAAAGCCTAATTCTAAATTCTCTGCTGGAGTAGTACCCTTCTGCCTTCAGAAATGTTGGTATTTAAGGAGATATTGGATAACAGAGAGCATGCGAAGATAGGGTAGCAAACACTCCCCCAGACTCAACCATATTGTCGAGAAAAGGCTGCTTTGGCTGCTTTTTTGTGGCCATGATCTAGCCATTGGGCCAAATCCTGGGAGCCATGGTCCGTTGGTCTTCGACAAGCTTTTGTTTTAATTGGATTTTTAGTTTGGAGCTCTGGATTTGGCGATATTTTTGTTGATCTTTAGCTAACCAAATGGTTCTAAAGAAATCTGAATTTAATTGTTTTCATTTAGTGTTATCTTCTCTGATTTGCTCTAATCTTACGCTTATCCCCTTAAATCTTCTGTCCCAGTCTTAAATTTTAATTTAAACTCAATTAATTCAGAATTTAAGTAGGCTTTTAGGCTCTTTTCTTTTCTTTCTCCATTAGTAAAGGCCTGCATACCATTTACAGAAAAATAAGATTGAAAAGCATAGTTTATTATAAAATAAATATGATAATATGACAATAAATATGCAATATCAGTGACCGAACAGAGTCTCCTTTTCTGATGACATTTTTGAGGTAGGAATGGGGGTTGTACTGGACGATAATGGAGGTGGCTTCAATTCCATCACTGTCTTATATGTCTGGTAGTCTTCACTCCAATTGGAAGCCGTTGTCTCATTATCGGGGAACTTTTTCCTGCGATGAACAACAAGAGGGGTGTATGAGAGTATTCCTCGGGATCTTCGCTAATGGAGCACTCCCTCTTCTGGAGCTCTAACCTCATCCTCGAAGCAAAGGGTTGGTTGTGATACCATCACTGACTTATGACTCTCCGCCTGGGGTTCGAGCTGCAGTTTGTGGCTCGGATGTCTTTAGATGCTGTCATGAATATTTCTTCCTTGAGGTATCTTCCGATGGATCTTCGAAGGCACAGGTGGCTGTTGCTGAAGGATTATCTTTATTTCTTTTCAACTTACATAGAAATATGATGTGATCTAATATTGTTTGTTAGATGTAATCAAATAAATTGGGAGGACTTGTAATGTAAATGTTCGAAATAAATTTTTGTGCATATATGGAAGTGGAAATTGTTGTAATAATCTTGCCTGTGTTGTTTGATTGCTGACTTGGTGTGATTGGCTGTCTCTATGGAATACTGATTATCGGTTACTAATATTGTATAATTTATTGTCACATTTTCACATTTAATTTATAATAAAACTCTGCTATTTAACCTATTTTAATGTCTAATGATGTGCATGGTAATTAATGGAGAAAGAAGAGAAATGAACTAATTTATCCAATTAAATTCAGAATTTTAAAGATAGGATTTTCTAGCTCAAGCAAATCAACGAAGATCTACACAAATTCAGAGGTTTAGAAACAATTCTATCTGAAGAAATAGAAGAATCTTAGCGGGAAAAATCTAGCACTCCAAGATCTAGCCCAACGACTAGATCAAGGCCACGAAAAAGAGGCTTGGTTTAAACGGTTGGGGGAGCATTTGCTTCCCCTATCATATACTCTCTCTCCCTGTTCATTTCTCTTATAAATACTGTAATCTCTGAAGGCAAATGTGCATGACTTCAGCAGAGGTTAGAATTAGACTTTTTGTTTCTAATTTTAACTTAGCTTTTTGTTTTTATTTATGTAATTTTCTATTTCTTTGTAAGCTTATGTTAAAGAGAGATTCATATTAAAAGAGAGTTGTATTGAGAGTGACATAATTGTAACTTGCTCTCCTTTCTTTCATAGTTTTTCAATTTAATCGAATGTTGCATTTGTTCTTATTCCTCTTATATTGACTTTCTTTTGCTTAAGTACTATCCATATGAATCTATAGCATCGGAAGAGCCTTGCCATTGCAAGTGCCACAGATAGATTATGATGATGGATTCCTCCTTAGTCCGTATCGTTTCATGCTTGCTCTTCGAAGTTTTTGATGATGTAATGTAGACCGAAACATGATCCGATCTTATGGGTTACGCATTGATCGCCTCCGAATCAAGGTAAGACCGTCACTAATAATCCAAGGTAAGTAATCAGCAAAAGAGGTAAATAACTTTTCTTACTTATTTCTTTTCATTTATTAGTTTAAAAAAATATTCTAAAAACAAACACTTCTTCTTTCTTTCGATTCTTTCTTTTTAACTTAGTTTTCTTTTAATTAAAATAACAAGATCACCTTCTTTTATCTTCTCTTTGTCTAACTTAAACACTTTCCTTTTCTTTCTCAAAAACTAAGAAGAAATCTTTAACCAGTTTTTAGTAACTTAGAAAGATTACTTAATGCTCTCATCACTGTCCCTCCTTATGGATCACGACCCGCATAGCCACTTGCTATAGCAGTAGTATTGAGGAATCCTAACATTTTCAATCTCTCCATTCTAAACTCTATTTTTCTGTGCAGGTTTTACGTATTTAGCCACTTACTATAGCAGTAGTATTGGGACAATAAATCTTTCATATTTACTAACGATTAATTCTTTCTTCATTATTTTGTTGGCAGGGGCTGATTTTAGGAAACCAGTAGTTGCAGTGGCTGAGCCTCGGCTCTTGAAAGCAGAGCTCAGGGGACCTAACTTTTATCGTGAAAACGCAGCCAGGGCCACGTTTGCACGACAAAGTAGTAAGGGCTACTGACCTGCTTTCTTGTAGGTTGCTTGAGTTTCAGAGATTAGCTCTCTACAGTTTTTGGTTTATCTATTTAACTTACTCTGCTTATTGTATCTAAATCAATAGTAACCCCTGATTTTAAATGCTAAAAATGGTTAGACATTGTATTTTAGACATTTATTTAATTTTTTACATTTTTACTACTTTTGAAGAGTGCTGGAGCAAATGTACGTGTGCATAACTTGTAGTTTAGGAACACTTTGAATTATTTATATTGCTTAAGTGTTGCTTTTTGCTATATATTTGTACTAAAACAATTAAGGGCATAACTTGTTAAACAACATAAGATGAGAAATCATTACCCTTCCTTATCCCAAAAACTATAACCCCCGGTTTTAGATATACGTGTCACCGTATTAGCACTCGATACGGTGTACAAATTTGATTTAACCTTACTGATAGTCAGTTTGAACTGGTTTCAGCTCCAGATATCATTTTCAAAATTTTAGATTTTTCAAGATTATTTGAAATTTTTCTGGATTATTTTGGAAGATCTCCGAATTTGGTGTTGACCGATATCGACAATCGACCCTAAGATTTTTAATTCACAAATGGAGTTGAGTTTCTAGAATTTGCTTTCATGTTATTCTTTAAAATTATATTTTCTACTTTAGCATATTTTTGAGAATTTTTCTGAATTAATCAAAAATCCGGCCAAATCGGTGTCACCTGGTATCGCCGACCGATTTCAGGATTTTTAATTTGCAAACAAAACTGAATTTCTTGAATCCAACTTCACATTCTTCCTCTGAATAATATTTTTTATTTTACAGATTTTTTGAGAACCGTTCTTGACTAGTCAAATTTTGATCTAGTTAAATAATATTATATAATTTCTTTTCTTCTTTTCTTTTCTTTTCTTCTTCCCCAATCTTCTCCTTTTCCTTCCCCTGCAGGCCATCACCTCTTCTCTCTATTAATCTCATCTCTCTGTCTCTCACTCTCATATCTCTCTCAATATTTCCTTCTCTCTTCAACTCTCTCTTTCTCTCACTTCCTCTCTTTTACATCTTACTCCTCTTTGCCCTCACCCTTTCTCTCTCCCTCTCTCCTGGGTCTGAGCCACCACCAGTGGCTAGAGCACCACCATGCACAGTCAGGCCATCTCCTCTCTCTCCTTTCTTCCCCTCTTTTGCTTTCCTTTTCTCCTCTCTCCTCATACCTCTATCTCTTTTCATAGCCGCCGACCAGCCTTGCCGCCCCTGACCAGCTTGTCTACCGCCGATTGGCCGGGCCAATGTTGGCCAGCCTCTGGTCGCTCCTATGCCGACCAGACCCGACAACCCCATAGCCACCAGCTCCATCCCCTTCTTCTTCTCACATTCTTTCTTCTCATTTTTTCTCTCTCTCTCTCACTTTTCTCTCTCCCCTCACCTCCGGCCGGCTAGGCCTCTGCCTGGCCAGGCTATCGAGGGTGCAACCGCTGGCCTGCCACCTACCTTTACTCTCCCTCCCTCTGCTGCATTACTCTCATTCTCTCCCACTCTCTTTCCCTTATTGGATCCAATGCAACGGAAAACCTAACCCATTAACCCATTTAACCTGAAAAAAATTCATATGTGGGTTTAATTCAATCGGATTTAACCCAATATGGAAACCCGACCCAATAAGTAACCCAAACCCAATATCTAAAACCCATAAAACCCTATAACCCATTAAACCCATTTACTTAAGTTAGTGGGTCCGGATTATTGGATCTAGACTTGGCCCGTTGGCAACCCAAACCGGCATCCAAAACTATATAAAGGTAATTTACATAAAACCCCCTGTTAAATAAACTTCATTTCATTTTAAATCCTACAAATCTCACATTTAACCCATTTTTAATGATTTTAGTGTTCGAGCGATATCTTGAGCATCCGGATCCGATTTGGACGATTCTCGAGCCATTGCGATCGTAGAAAGATGAGCTATATCCCTGTACTAGCTATGTGAGTATTTTATTTTATAAATTATATTTCATCGTGTAGAATTACATTGAGTTTTTGATTTATTTGATAAATTATAATTATCGATCAATAAATCATATAAATTGTAAACCATGATTAAAATATGTGTGAGTGCTTTCTAAACATATTTAATAAGATAATATTTAATTGTGATTATTGATTTAATATAAAATACAGATGGATTAGTTATATATTGGTAATAAGTGATTATTGGATTATTAATAAAGACATTCTAGAATACTAAATTAATAATTATTAAAATGGTTGTGAAGAGTTTGAAAATAGAAAATTGAATATATTTCATTTGTGATATCGTTCATAGTAATAATAATGAAATCATCATGTTTATATATGTATCTACTGACACCTATTCTTGTAACATCTATCACGCCGCACACTGTCATTTCATGTCCATCTATCATCGTTACACAGATACTGTTATACTGAATACTATTATTTCAAGTCATGTACTACTGGTACACGAATACTTTATTACACTAGACACAGTCACTGTTAGATGAATACTCACACTGTTATTTCATGTGCTTGTATCACTGTTACACGGACACTATTATTCCATGTACTAATATTATCGTTACACAGAACTTTAGTACACCGGACACTGTTATTTCATGTAAACACTTATTACACTAAATATTATTATTTCATGTAATTGCATACTTGTTACACGGATCCTATGTTACACTGGATGTTATATAGATTCACTTGTATACATGCTTTGATTGTTCCTGTATTCCTGTGGCATAACTCACTGAATACAATACATGGCTATATCTTATAATCCTGATATGTGCATGATATTCTTGTTACTGGACATGTGAGCTGTTGATATGCGATGTGTGAAACTAAGGGCCACGTGGATCTAATCCATGGGGGCCACCTGAATCCCACATCTCCTGTTTCCTATTTCCCGTTATTTTGTTTTATGCTATCAACAAAGCTCATGTTCTGTTATCGTGTTACATGTACCATGTACTGTTCTTATTCCTGATACACTGTGTAGCTTAAATATAATAAATATAACATAAAGATTGGGAAAACTTGATGTTTGACTAGATCTTTGAAAAGGGACACCTAGAGGGGGGTGAATAGGTGTACTTGCTAATCTAGAAACTAAATGCGCTAAATGCGGAAGCTAATGCAAATTTTGCAACACACTTAATATAACACACAAGTGTAGCCGAATTCCCCGTGAAGGGCTCTGGACTAACTCCTCTTGATTCCCCTTTAATGGGTTGAGGTGCTATGTGAAGCTCTTGTGGTTAAGTATAAGTGAGGCACACACAAACAACCAAGCATACACAAGATATAGCAATATGAAATATGCAAGGTATAATGCAAGCAATGTATGATATGAATAATGAATGATGCTTTGCACAAATAAATGAGAGAGAGAGTTGAGAGACAATGGATCAAACACTAAGGCAAATATATGTTTCGAGGTTCGAGCACCTAGCTCTACATCCCCGCCTACACCACCGTGTAGGATTTCCAATCCACTATCTCCCACCGAGGGAACCTCTACCGAAGAGGATTTGTTACAACAATAGGAGTACCAAACTCCTCTCTCAATACAAACACCACCTCACACAAGAGGGGTAGGCCCTTAGCCAAACAACAACAACCAATCACCTCTACCGAAGAGGAATATACAAACCAACTCCACCTCTCACTAGAGGGAGCAAACCAAACCTCAACCTCTACCAAAGAGGGAGCACCCAACAATGAAAAGGGTTTACAACTTGGTGGTATCTTTCAACCACAAACAATCTCTCTTTCTTTTCTCTTTTTCCACAAAACTAATGATCCTAATAGAGTAGGATAGCTGATAGCTCAAGTGTAGAAAACAAGTGTTTTGATTAAAGAAATTCACTTGGGAAAACACCAAAAGATATAGAAGTTTTATATCAAAAACTAATCCACAAAACCCTAATTTCTTTGAAATAAACAAAACCCTTAAAACAAATAAGATTGATCTTTTGGCACTTAAAACTCTTTTGAAAACTTGTTTAAAACACTGAAGAAGTCAGGAAATTTTAGCTCTAAAAATCTTAGTTAAAAACATGAAGAGATGGGTATTTATACCCCCAAAACAAAACTAGCCGTTAGGCTAATCTGGCAGCCTGACAGGCTCCAGGTCGGCCGGCCCGGCCGACCGTCAACGGTCAGAAATGTGACCGTTGGGGCAACCCGGTCGACCGCTCGGTCGACCCAAATAAACAGAGAGCAGAGCTCTCTGGTCCGGTCGGCCGCCCGGCCGACCGTCCCTGTGGCTGCCAAACGTGCACAGGCTTGTGCACGTCGGTCGACCCCAAGGGTCGACCGGCCCTTGGTGCGGTCGACCCTTGCGGTCGGCCGACCTGGCCTGTCAGCCACTGTTCTGGGACAGAAACACATGTTAAAAATATTTCTAAAAATCTTTTTAAGTCTTGTAAAAATACCCAAAAATACTTTTATCATTTTGCATTGATATATAAACATGTGATAAAAAGTTTAGCTCAAATATCAATCAATATGAACTATTTTGTGTCTTAACATTTTTACCAAAAACCAAAACTTGTATTTTTATCAAACTTGGATTTTTCAATACATGAATAGGAAAGTCAAAATAAGTTTGTTTAAAAGTTAAGCATGCATGTATAGAATGAAACAACTTTACATATATCAATTAAACTTGTTTTGATCAACTATTCATGAAAAACGAAAACCAAACATAAAACGTGTGTGTTTGTGCACTTGAGCATATCAACTATACTAAGCTTTACAAATGGATCTAAACACACTAAACTAAACTAGGATACCTAAGTCTTCTTGACGATCTCCATCTTCAAGTCGACTCGATCCCAAACCATGATCCGCCGAGTGCAAAGGTATGATCTTGATGCTTGGGCACGAGAATCACCAAGTGAAGGCTTCCAAACTCCTCTTTTTGAAGCAATCACCAACTAATATCTTGCTAAAGATCTGAAACTTAAAATCACAAGATTATTAGTAAACATAACTACATGAGTTAATCATCATCAAAACTAGGGTGGAAGGCCTTTGGCCAACAATCTCCCCCTTTTTGATGATGACAAAACTCATGGAATTATATATGCATGGATTAAAGTTAAGCTTCAAGGAAGCTCCCCCTTAACTCATGCATAAACAAATAAACAATAATATGCAATGAATGTTCTTAAACATGAATGCATACATAGATATGCAAAACAATAAAAAAGGTTCTAGATACCAATGAAATGTTTAAAAACAAAACATGCTCTAGAAACAAATTAAAATTAAACTTAATATATGCGAAACACAAACATGCATATATAAAACTCATAAACTCAAAATCTTTCTCCCCCTTTTGTCAATCAATCAACAAAGGGGTAAACAATCAAAACAAAACAAAATCTTCTCACCCTTTTTAATACAAAGAATCAATAAAGGGTAAAGGCAAAACTAAATCAATAAATTTTTCTCCCCCTTTTGTCTAAAACAAAAACAAAGCCAATTAGGGGTGACAATCAATTAAGGTACCAATTGAAAATATGTCAAAGAATAGCATCTTGATACCAATTGAAAGGAAGCAAACAACAAAAAATATTGATACCAATTGTAAATATTTTTCATTTTGAACATATGATACCAAATTTAAATTTTCAATCATAAAGTATGGGAGTACAAATACCAATTGAAAGACAAAATCAAATTTTCTCCCCCTTTATGAAATACCAACTAAAACAATGCGTAGGCTTGATACCAATTTAAAAGTAATCAATTGAAATAAAATTGAAACTCAAGCTTAGCATAAACACAAACATATATATGTATGGAAAATAGATACCAATTGAAATTGATATTCTTGGAATTGAAATCATACATACATACAAACATATATGAGTATACAAGAAGGGTCAAAATTGATACCAATTGAAAGAATTCAATAATACCAATTAAAATAACAATAAGATCAAGTGTATATCTCATATAACTACCTCCCAATCATGGTTCAAGTTTTAAATGATTTTCATTTTAAAGCATACATGAACATGATCTCCCATCCATCCTCCCATGAAGGTAGGGGTTTTCAAAAATAGGTTTGAAAATGTAGCATGTTTGAAAATCTCTACCAAAATGAAGAATATCGCAACTAGTTATAAGAAAAAGTTGTAAACTAGCACGAAATCCTTCAAGTAAGGAATAAAATAAAATTATTTTTTATAAAACACATATAAATCACATAGCACTTAAAAACACTCAATATTCATTAAAGTCCATACATGCTCATGAAAACATACTCATGAGAAATATCTAAAGAAAATGGTGAGTGTACAAGTAATGTGTGACATGGCATTATGAAATTTCCAATTAAGCTCAAAATTCCTTGAAACAATGAAAACATGAAAAGCTAAATTTTCATTAAAACAAATCTTCATTTCAAGATATATGTATGAATTGTCAACACAATAAGTATACATACATATCCCTAAACACAATTGAGTCGATATATATAGATTTGCATGAGAGGCAAATGACTCAAGGGGTATACATGTATATCTTAAAGTTTGACAAAATAAACATATACATGAAATGAAAGCTCATAAAACAAATTCAAAAATAGGAATACAAGTTTAAAATATATGGATCATCAAAACTAGACTATACTAGCACATCTAATGGGTTAAAATAAGCATTCAAGTACAAACATATATAGATTTATTTGTGGTCCACTATATGCACAAATATATACCTAGTCTTAATGAAAACTAACATCTAAACATGTAATCAACACATGAAGCATAAAACCAAGATATAAATCAATCATGATAAGCATAAACATGATCATTATGTAAATCCATATGTCATTAAATTTATGATGTACATGATAGCTAATCAAATACGAGAACACAAAATAATAATCCATATTAAACATGGGTGTCTCAAATACTATACATGTATGTCACAAATCTAATAAGCATGGCATTTTCATAATGATCAATAAACATCAAAACATGCTATAAACAATGAATATTAAAAGCATAAAAACAATAAATAGGAGTTAGGGATCGTTACCAAAACCTAGAGGGCAACTCTCCTTGTCTCCAAAACATAGTGGTCCTCTCCACCAAACATCCCTTGAAAGTGATGTATCCAAATAGTTTCCTTTAAGTACGGAACACATCCACTCCAAGGTACCGCTACTCTCACGTCATGTGAGAGCCCACACCTACATCAAAAATAGGAGGGGTGGTCTTTGGTACCCATACTCTTTTGGGTCCATGGGGTTAGTCCCTTCTCTAACCCAAACAAATTTAGTTGCTAAATTTGAAGTATGTAATCTATCAAAGCAAAATTTAGTAAGGTGGCCCATACGTCCACAATGTGTACAATTGATACATGAGCATACATGTGATGATGGTGTCCGTGAGGAGCATGTGTATGCCGTGGGGGGTGTGCATGAATAGATGGAACTTGTTTCTTTCGAAACAAAGATTCCAAACGTGTATGCCCAACAACACATTGGCTCAAAGTGGAGCCCAAACAATCTACACTCTTCTTAAGCATGGATATATCATTGTTGATCAAAGAAGAAGTGTGGCATGCAATAGGTGAAGTGTGTGATACTACCCTAGCATGGCAAACATGTGCATCAATCTTATTTTGTAAAACAACATTTTTCTTTAAAAACACATCTAAATCATTTGAAATAGAAATAATTTTATTTTCAAAGCAACATTCTCTTTTAAAACAAATCAACTTTTGAAGACAAATTTTCATTTTTCTTCAAAATAACATGGCAATCATTTTTAGATTTTAAAAACTCATTTTCTTTAAGTGCAAGTTCTAATTGAGATCTCAATGAGTCCCTTTCATTATAGACCTCAACCTTCTCTTGCAAAACCTTGTCAAATTTAGAAGACAATTTTTCATTTTCTTTATTTAAAGCAAAGGTCTTCTTTTCAACAAATTATATTTTTCTATTAATTTTCCACACACAATGGATAGTTCTTCATTCAAGGCATGGGGATCAATATTCTCATTACATGAAGAACTAGCACTATCATCACAATCTAAGTGGGGTTCCGAATGTACCTCAAGGGAGTCATTCCCTTGGACCATGAAGCATTGTGAGTCAGATTCTCCACTAGATTCCTTGATTGATACACAATATTGCATATTTTACCACATAATTCCCATGCATTTAGTTAATAAATATATGATTTTTACTCATCTTCTCTATATATTTGCAGGTTCACACTCTAATGGAGAGAAAGCCAAATAATTACTTTAATTAGCAATAATTAAAGGGATTAAATCCAAGATCAAGATAAAGCCCAAATTTGAATTTAGAATCCAGAGAGATCCGCGCAACAACTCAAGATTCTAGAAGGCCACGTGGATAACAACCTCGCAACCAACTCACAACAGAAAGTTGTTGCCAAACGGTTGAGATATTGCCGCAAAATCCGGGATTTTGCCGCCATTTTGCCGCAAATCTAGGGCCGTTGAGATCCAGATTTTGGCCACCTGTTCGTCTTCTGGAGAGTTCTCTCAGGGCCTATAAATATCTGCACCTGACCTGCGAGCAAGGACAGAATGGAGAAGAGAGGAAAATTAGTATGTTGTTGTAATTTTGTATTTTCTCTCTAGGTTTTAGTTCTTTAGATCCCTCTTCTTCTTCCCTAGATACTTTGTAAAAGAGAGAGTTTGTGAGAGAGAGAGAGAGCTTGTGTAATCAAGGTGTGACAACTTGAAGCAACAAGGATTCATCCATTCTCCTTCCTTTATTTGAGCTTGGTTCTAGTTTACTTGCTTTCTTTACTTGCTTTCTTTACTTGCTTGCTTTAATTCCTTGCAATTTACTTCATGCTTTGTTTTGCTTTTCTAATGGCTTGTAGCTAATTCTTCTACCATGTACTAGCTAACCACTAGCCTTGCCATCTTCACTAACTCATGGGTGATCGCTTTATTTCATCTTGCAAGTTGGATGGTCTTCTCTTCTCCGATGGGTAAAACCTCCCGTCTTCCAAGTGAGAAAGTAATTAGATCAACACGCAAGACGAAACCTACGCCGATGGAGTGACAACATGAGGCACGCCTTCACTATCACGGAGTTTAGTAAGTATTGGTAAGGTAGTAAGGTAAGCTAGTCATGGTTTGATTCTTCAAGTTTTCATTCTCTTTAGTTGTTAGTCCAAATCCCAATCTTCTTTGATTTCTTTCCACTCTTCCATCATGAACATATCCATCCATTCTTTCACTTCTTTTTCCATGATTGTTTTATTCTTTTAAGAACATAGAAGAATTCTCGTTTACATTTCTTCACTACGATTCGTAACGCTTCCATCGCTAGCTCTCCCTGAGAATCGACTCGGTATAGCCTTATGCTATAGCGGAGATAGGAAAGGATACATCGATACATTTACATACACCTTTCTCGTCTTAATCAAAATGGCGCCGTTGCCGGGGAGAGCAACGGATTTTCTTTAAAGTGAAGAACTAAACGAATCTTCTTCTCTGTTGCAGGTTACAGGAGAAGAAAATAGGAAAATTTGCATTGCAGTATACATATAAGTGGACCTGGGCCTCTGCTCTCGAAAGCAGAGACCAGGATCCCTCAGTTTTGCCGCGGAATCCTGGTTTTTTGCCGCGGATCTGTGGCAATTCTGAGTTGACTACTCACAAATTTTCTGCAGGGTCTCCAGCTCTGCAAAATACATCCGCTGCTATACTTGAAATCCTGTATTTTTCACCTATTACCTGCTAATTTAATCAACAGTAAAAAATTGGTTGAAATTGTTAAAAATTGTTTAGACATTTGCATTTTTAGGCACGTGTCTTTCAATTCTTTACTTTTATTGTTGAAGAGTGCTGGAGGCAAGGTACGTTTCGCATTGCATATAGACTAGGAATCATCTCTTGCTTGATTTTCATGCTTTGAGTGAATCCTTGTTATATTTCTTGTACACTTGCACAAATCAATTTTAAGGGCATAACCCGTAAATAAGATAAGGTGGGGAGTTCATTACCCTTTCCTTAGCCCGAAAATCATTTCCCAAGCACTCACTAACCCAAGCCTAATTTAATAAAAAAAGTAGACGTTGGCCCTAGGGACATCTCGGACTCATTTAGGAGATTATCCTAAGGGGAAAAAGTGTTGGAATTTAACTCTTGCAAAATCAGTGTCTAGGAAAGGGGTTGAGGGCCGAAAGCCCGAAGGTTGCTGGTTACTTAATTAAGGAACGTCTTCGGACGGAAAACCTCCCACCAACCTTACCCTTCCCTGGCTGATTAGCTTGTGGTTAGAGTCTACACTAAACCTCCCGTGGACAGTCTATCAGTTAGGAGTCGTCTAGGTCCTAAGTCTACACTAACTTAGGTTAGAATTTTTTTTTTTCTTTTGTTTGTTTGTTTGTTTGTTTGTTTTTGTTTGTATTGTGTGATATGGCTTACAATTACAATTCTTTCCATCCTAATAATAATCCATATTTCACACCATCTCCATATTCGGATAATTCCAACCGGTGTTTTATAATATGCACCAACCAAATACACCGGGTTGGCCTTATCCGAATCAATATGACCCATACCCCCCATCTGATAACTATAATTTCCAAGATAATTTCAACTCTTCACCGAGTAATTGGGGATTCACGTACCCCGAGTCAAATTCTCAAATTCCTTGTCCACCATATTTACCTTGTCCACAGTATTCATTTCCCGATTCCGCTTCATATACTCCTTTTTCTGAACCACCATTTGAAGAAAAATCTGAGTTACTCAGGAGTATAGAAGCCAATTTACAGAGGGTCGAGCAACAACTTCAAGAAACATTTGCCCCTCCAATTCCACAGTATTCTCAAGAGTCTTACTCAGTTCCACCTTATTATAATGAACAACCATCTGCTTGGGGAACGAGTAAGGAATTCTTGCTTGAGTCCAAACAACACTCACCAATCTAATGGACTCACAATTTTACCATCACTTCCAAGACAACACTTCATCTTTTCATCAAAACAATGAAATCATCAATTATGGAAAGATGCTTGAAGAAATGACTCATGCTAAAAATGCTAGAAATCGTGACATAGAGTTGATGATCCAAACTCTTCATCCTATTTCTAATGTCACTAGCCACTCTGTTAAAACCGATGAGTCATGTAGTTTTGGAAATCAAGATTCTATTTCAGCACACCCACTTGAACTTGTCCAAACTTCAAATCCCACTGATAGTTTGGCTAGTTTTCCTTTTCCTGAAATAGAACTTGAAAATGATTATGATCCTGAACCCCAACTTAGTGATTCAATTCTGCTTTCTGATTCAATTATGACTCCGGTGTCTTCACCTGATTTCACTCCATTTCCCGAGTCAGTATTGGATCCAATTCCTATCATTTTGAAATTGAATCACCAATCTTTTATGATGATCATATTGAACTTGACCAATTCATTGCTTTTGAAAATCATATTGATAAATTGGCAAGTTCTCATTTTTGTGGAATTGAACTACATGAGGAATGTGATCTTGAACTCCAACTTAGTGATTCAATTCTTTTTCCTGATTCAATAATGACTCCGGTATCTTTACCTGACTTCAATCTTTTCCCGGAGTCAACTTTGGATCCTGTCCCAATTCATAATGAAATTGAATCACCCATCCTTGAGGATCATCTTGAACTTGACCAATTATACACTTCTGAAAATCCCATTGACAAATTGGCAAGTTCTTCATTTTTTGATATTGAACTCAATGTGGAATGTGACTTTGACCCTCAAGTTTGTGATTTAGTTCAAATACCTGAATCATTATTAACTCCTGTTTTGTTACCCAATTTGAGTAACATTTTAGAGTCAGTTTTGATTCCCAACCCTCCTGAACTTGAATCACTAATCTTAGATAGTCACATTCCATCTGGGGGAAATGATTGTGGATTTGAGCTTCATTTTCTTGACTTGGACCCAATTCATGAACTCACTTCGACTCCTGAACCTTTACTTGATTTCAGTCACCTTCCTGAGTCAGTGTTAGTTTTTGTCCATCCCGAGTCCAAGTCAACCGTTCTATCATTTCACACTCCATTCTGGGACAAGGAGCTTGACAAATTTGACTCAGAAATTTATTATGAAAAATGGAAATTAGATGGGGTCATGTACTTAATAAAAATCTTTCATGCATACATCATTCTTGTGGGTCATATTCATTATATTTCTGGTGGGTTCCTCAAAACCCAAAGCAAAGTTGATTGGGCCATGTTTCGTGGACCAATCAGACCACCACCGGAACCACCACCTTAAGGTAATTTTTTCCTTCCCTCTTCATTTTTGTTCATGCATACATATATCATGATGCATTGAGGACAATGCATGAAATAAGTGTGGGGGAGGGTTTACTAACATAGAGTTTTTAGATTTTCTTTCTTTTACATTTCTTTTAGATTTTAGATTTTCTTTCTTTTACACTTCTTTTAGAAATAAAAAAATAATAAATAAAAAAAAAACTTTTTGAAATAAGAAACAAAGTTTTGATCTATTTTAAGAAAATTAAGATGTATCTTAGGAATTAAGAAAGCCTTAATTATGACATCTTAAACCTAGTTGAAATAATAGATCTTGTTTGAGATTATAGGCTAAGTAAGTAAAATTGGTGAGATATTTTTATCTTAAATTTTTTGCCTTAGATAATATGCACTTTACACTTACACATTTCTTGGGATGGAGACAAAGACCAAAAATGCCATATAAAAAAAAAAAAGAAAAAGAAAAAAATATATAAATAAAACATCACTTATTAAGCTGGAGAATTGTGCCTCAAGAAGCATGGTTACTCACGCCTAACGGTGATCTCACTTATTAAGCTGGATAATTGTGCCTCAAGAAGCATGATTATTCACGCCTAACGGTGATTATAAATAATCCCCTTTAGTTTTGTGGCCTTTTTCACTCGAGTCCTTTAACCCGAGGGATGTTTTCTCATCTGGTGCCCTAGAACCATCTGGTTTGGGAGTCATCGGTTATAGGCTCGCTACATGGGTGAACTAGAAAGCCTAAGAAAACTAAGGGAAGAAAAAGAAAAAAAAAAGAGAAAAAGAAAATAAATATATATAAATAAATGGCTTGATGGTTAGAGTTGAAATCCCAGAAATTTTCACTGAACACGGTGTGCATATTATCTAGGTTTTATGAAAGATAAAATATTCAATCCAATTTTGAACTCTTACCTTAATTGAAGATAAGATCTTGCATGGAGACTAAGTTTAAGGAAGAATGATTATAGGTGGACTTATGACCTAGGATCACTTATATTTTTGCAAAAATAGTTCGTAAACATGTCTCTTGTTCAAAATGCGTTTTCAAAATACTAACATTTGTTTTCTTTCTTTATGGATTTTGTGGGTGTAATCCGCTGAAAACCCTCAGGAGACAACACTCCTCCTCTAGGTAACCTAGAGGTTTAACGGCTTGTTGCACACGCTCAGTGCAATCGCGTCACCTGCGAAAGTGGTGTAATAAAATTGGTAGTATAGTTTTTCTTTTTCTTTGTTTTGCTCGGGACGAGCAAAAGAATAAGTGTGGGGGTGTGATTGATACACAATATTGCATATTTTACCACATAATTCCCATACATTTAGTTAATAAATATATGATTTTTACTCATCTTCTCTATATATTTGCAGGTTCACACTCTAATGGAGAGAAAGCCAAATAATTACTTTAATTAGCAATAATTAAAGGGATTAAATCCAAGATCAAGATAAAGCCCAAATTTGAATTCAGAATCCAGAGAGATCCGCGCAACAACTCAAGATTCTAGAAGGCCACGTGGATAACAACCTCACAACCAACTCACAACAGAAAGTTGTTGCCAAACGGTTGAGATATTGCCGCAAAATCCGGGATTTTGCCGCCATTTTGCCGCAAATCTAGGGCCGTTGAGATCCAGATTTGGCCACCTGTTCGTCTTCTGGAGAGTTCTCTCAGGGCCTATAAATATCTGCACCTGACCTGCGAGCAAGGACAGAATGGAGAAGAGAGGAAAATTAGTATGTTGTTGTAATTTTGTATTTTCTCTCTAGGTTTTAGTTCTTTAGATCCCTCTTCTTCCCTAGATACTTTGTAAAAGAGAGAGATTGTGAGAGAGAGAGCTTGTGTAATCAAGGTGTGACAACTTGAAGCAACAAGGATTCATCCATTCTCCTTCCTCTACTTGAGCTTGGTTCTAGTTTACTTGCTTTCTTTACTTGCTTTCTTTACTTGCTTGCTTTAATTCCTTGCAATTTACTTCATGCTTTGTTTTGCTTTTCTAATGGCTTGTAGCTAATTCTTCTACCATGTACTAGCTAACCACTAGCCTTGCCATCTTCACTAACTCATGGGTGATCGCTTTATTTCATCTTGCAAGTTGGATGGTCTTCTCTTCTCCGATGGGTAAAACCTCCCGTCTTCCAAGTGAGAAAGTAATTAGATCAACACGCAAGACGAAACCTACGCCGATGGAGTGACAACATGAGGCACGCCTTCACTATCACGGAGTTTAGTAAGTATTGGTAAGGTAGTAAGGTAAGCTAGTCATGGTTTGATTCTTCAAGTTTTCATTCTCTTTAGTTGTTAGTCCAAATCCCAATCTTCTTTGATTTCTTTCCACTCTTCCATCATGAACATATCCATCCATTCTTTCACTTCTTTTTCCATGATTGTTTATTCTTTTAAGAACATAGAAGAATTCTCGTTTACATTTCTTCACTACGATTCGTAACGCTTCCATCGCTAGCTCTCCCTGAGAATCGACTCGGTATAGCCTTATGCTATAGCGGAGATAGGAAAGGATACATCGATACATTTACATACACCTTTCTCGTCTTAATCATTCCTCCGGTTGGATTTGTACTTGAAGCTCGGAGGTGGTTGTTGTTATCAACTTGTTCCACACTGCAAAAGCGGATCAAGGTTAGAAACACTCAAGAGATAATCTTTAGATAATGTGCTTCTAATGGCCTCAAGGGCTTGTGCATTGGCCCCTAAATGATTGCTATCACCAAGGTAGGATTCCTTGGTAATGGCAAGGTAAACCTTATGTCCTGGGGTTTGTAAATAAACAGTCATCCTAATCTTCCAAACAAGAATGTTGGAAGGGTCAAACATAGGTGGGGTCATGAAGGCCATGGGTCCAAACTATATGTGTGCAAACAAGTAAATGCAAATAAGATTAGCAAACAAATGGATCTCACTCCTAGGATGTTAAGCCTAAGTATCAGGAGCGTTGGCTCTGATACCAATTGAAAAGGGACACCTAGAAGGGGGGTGAATGTGTACTTGCTAATCTAGAAACTAAATGCGCTAAATGCGGAAGCTAATGCAATTTTGTAACACACTTAATACAACACACAAGTGTAGCCGAATTCCCCGTGAAGGGCTCTGGACTAACTCCTCTTGATTCCCTTAATGGGTTGAGGTGCTATGTGAAGCTCTTGTGGTTAAGTATAAGTGAGGCACACACAAACAACCAAGCATACACAAGATATAGCAATATGAAATATGCAAGGTATAATGCAAGCAATGTATGATATGAATAATGAATGATGCTTTGCACAAATAAATGAGAGAGAGAGTTGAGAGACAATGGATCAAACGCTAAGGCAAAGATATGTTTCGAGGTTCGAGCACCTAGCTCTACATCCCCGCCTACACCACCGTGTAGGATTTCCAATCCACTATCTCCCACCGAGGGAACCTCTACCGAAGAGGATTTGTTACAATAATAGGAGTACCAAACTCCTCTCTCAATACAAACACCACCTCACACAAGAGGGGTAGGCCCTTAGCCAAACAACAACAACCAATCACCTCTACCGAAGAGGGATATACAAACCAACTCCACCTCTCACTAGAGGGAGAAAACTACAAGTCTCAACCTCTACCAAAGAGGGAGCAAACCAAGCCTCAACCTCTACCAAAGAGGGAGCACCCAACAATGAAAAGGGTTTACAACTTGGTGGTATCTTTCAACCACAAACAATCTCTCTTTCTTTTCTCTTTTTCCACAAAACAAATGATCCTAATAGAATAGGATAGGTGATAGCTCAAGTGTGGAAAACAAGTGTTTTGATCAAAGAAATTCTCTTGGGAAAACACCAAAAAGATATAGAAGTTTTAGATCAAAAACTAATTCCCAAAACCCTAATTTCTTTGAAATAAACAAAACACTTAAAACAAATAAGTTTGATCTTTTGGCACTTAAAACTCTTTGAAAACTTGTTTAAAACACTGAAGAAGTCAGGAAATTTTAGCTCTAAAAATCTTAGTTAAAAACATGAAGAGATGGGGTATTTATACCCCCAAAACAAAACTAGCCGTTAGGCTAATCTGGCAGCCTGACAGGCTCCAGGTCGGCCGGCCCGGCCGACCATCAACGGTCAGAAATGTGACCGTTGGGGCAACCCGGTCGACCTCCCGGTCGACCCAAATAAACAGAGAGCAGAGCTCTCTGGTCCGGTCGGCCGCCCGGCCGACCGTCCCTGTGGCTGCCAAACGTGCACAGGCTTGTGCACGTCGGTCGACCCCAAGGGTCGACCGGCCCTTGGTGCGGTCGACCCTTACGGTCGGCCGACCTGGCCTGTCAGTCACTGTTCTGGGATAGAAACACATGTTAAAAATATTTCTAAAAATCTTTTAAGTCTTGTAAAAATACCCAAAAATAGTTTTATCATTTTGCATTGATATATAAACATGTGATAAAAAGTTTAGCTCAAATATCAATCAATATGAACTATTTTTGTGTCTTAACATTTTTACCAAAAACCAAAACTTGTATTTTTATCAAACTTGGATTTTTCAATACATGAATAGGAAAGTCAAAATAAGTTTGTTTAAAAGTTAAGAATGCATGTATAGAATGAAACAACTATACATATATCAATTAAACTTGTTTTGATCAACTATTCATGAAAGCCGAAAACCAAACATAAAACGTGTGTGTTTGTGCACTTGAGCATATCAACTATACTAAGATTTACAAATGGACAAAACACTAAACTAAACTAGGATACCTAAGTCTTCTTGACGATCTCCATCTTCAAGTCGACTCGATCCCAAACCATGATCCGTCGAGTGCAAAGGTATGATCTTGAGGCTCGGGCACGGGAATCACCAAGTGAAGGCTTCCAAACTCCTCTTTTTGAAGCAATCACCAACTAATATCTTGCTAAAGATCTGAAACTTAAAATCACATGATTATTAGTAAACATAACTACATGAGTTAATCATCATCAAAACTAGGGTGGAAGGCCTTTGGGCCAACAATCTTATCAGGTAGATATCTGGATCATTATAGTCCCACTACAGGGGATGTGGTAGTGCTAGCTACTAATTGTTATAGCTCACTGAGCTCCTATTTTCTGTTACTTGTTTTGCCTTAGCGGGCCAACCCTGGTCTCAGCAGCCAGGGAACTGTTTAAGGCCGTGATCCCGGGTATGCACATAATACACTCATCTGATTAGAGCTCCTCGACCATTGGGTTTCCAATTAACATAATAAAACAATAAACAATAGTGACATTGGGAACGTTTGTTATTTGGTCACTCTCTCGTTCGAATAATGGTATCCGTATGCCATGTTCGGATGGGTTCGGCTAGAGTACGGGCTCCGGTATGAACTGCTGTGTTATGGACACTTGAAGAGATTGATTAAAATATCAGGTGATACTGATTGTTATTATTATATAAATAACATGACTTTTTCGATACATATATATTATTATTCATTTACACTTTTTATGCTTCCTGCTATCTTATTCACCATCATGTTATATGTATACTTTGCATTTCTTATATTCTCCATAAACACACTATTCATGTACATGAATACACTGCATCTCATGTACTCTCTGTTTCATGTATTTTCTATAAACATTTTGTACTATACTGGGATTACTTCTATTTATTGCGTGTGTAGATGTTCATATTTGTCATTATTGTACTGTCATGTTATTGTACTATTAGTATAAATAATAAATATAATAGAAGTAAGACTTGATACACGTTAATAATATAAACTGACTTCATTAATGTATAATTAAATTATATATCTTAACTCATATTATATATATAACACTTCCCGAGGAAATATAATATTGTTTTAATCATGTTTGGTATAATATCATAAAAGCAACCCCATTGTAAACTGTTAGGCATTGGTAATGATATAACGTTAATATAACACTTGTCTCTATCTACGCTATATCTCGATTGTTAGTATAATTATATTGTATCAATAATATTTAAACATGTAATATGTATATTATCGTGGTTGTACTACCAGTATAGTATATATTACTGCTTCCTTCATTTTATCACTCACAGGTCGCTTTCTGACGTCTTGGGTTTGCATGCCCAGGTTGGAGACCTGGGGTATCGAGGTACTTGATATTTCTCGGGATATTGTTAGGAGACCTATCACCTTTATTATTCGTAGTTAACTTTATTATTCTATTTTTATTTCTTTATTTATTCTTATTTTTATATCTATTATGATCACTGACCCCTTTGCAGGTATTCTTATACTTATTTATGCTGGAATTATTTTGTATACTGTGTTTATTCTCTGTACTGAGGCTTAGCATACGTATGTGAGGGTGTATTCGCCCTGCGTATGTACGTCGCCATAGGTCCCCGTATTCGCAGGATCGGGGTGTTACAAAATGCTATCTCCTCACTCACTAACCCAGCTTAACTAAAACTAAGTAGACATTAGTCCTGGGGATATCTTAGACTCATTAGGAGATTGAACTAAGAAGAAAGTTACTAGAGTTTGACTCTAGTCAAATCAGTGTCAAAGGTTAAGAAATGAAGGTGAAACCCAAAGAACTGTAGTTTGGCATAATTAGGCCCATTGCTTAGGTACAGATACCTCCCATTGATCTTACCCCCACCTGCCTGATTAACTTGTGGTCAGATTGTTGCAAAACACCTCCTGTGGACAGTCAACCAATTAGGAGTTGTCTAGGTATAAAGTCTACACTGACATAGGCTAGATTTTTTTTATTTGTCTATTTGTTTGTTTGTTTTTATTTGTTCTTGTATGATATGGATTATAACTATATTTTTTAATACAAATTCAAATTCATATTTCACCTCGACCTCGTTTTCAGATATCACTAACCCAACCTTACATAATTTTAACCAACTAAGTATATCAGATTGGTTTTATCCGAATCAACATATGCCCCAACCCCAATACTATGAAAAAGATTGAAATAATTATCACCACACCTAACTAAGTCAGTGGGGATACAATTTCCCCGAGTCATACGGTCAACCAACTTTCCAACATTCAGCTTCATCTACTCCTTTTCAGAAAAACTATTTGAAGAAAAATTTGAGATTAAACATATTTTAAAATATTTTATAATTATTTGAAAAATGTTTTGGCAATACATAGCCCATGGGACACATGATAGAAATAGGATATATAAATTTGAAAAAATATGGGACATGTATCAACCACCAAACCTTGTAAAATATCAAAATGAGAAAAAAAAAACTAGATATCAAAACTCATATTTTCAAAGCTTGTATTTTGTGTATGTGACTTCTGGATCATCAATTCTACACACTATACTTTAAACATTCTACTATCTTGCAATTGTACTCTATGTCTTCAAGTAATCTTTAAGAGAGTTTCTCCAAAATGTGAATCTTGATCGTCCAAACTCGAACCCTTTTCTTGAGTGATCTTGAGACTGGAATACCTTCCTTTTGAGGAAAAATATACGAACAAATGTTCTTAGAACCTGAAATATTTAGAAATACACAAACTTGATTAGTATCAAATAATGCTATGTGTTTTGTAATCATCAAAACAAAACCGGAGAGTGTACCCTTAGGCCAACAATCTCCCCTTTTTGATGATGACAAAACATATGAGTTATTGAGGATAGACAAATATAGAGAGCTTGAAAAGCTCCCCCTAAAATTATGCTTATCTGCCAAGTTCAATCATTTATGACTAAAGAATGTGACAATTTCAAAACAAGTCATTATATGCATATAGGCATAGATATGAAATATGAAAAACCATGCATAAACATAACAACCTTTCCAAATAGGTATACAACAAAGTAGGCATACAAACATGAAATAGAGGTAATAGCAAGTAGTAGCTAATATCATAAATCTCTTCAATACCAAATAACTCATATATCCTCTCATAAATTTCAAATAAATAAAATAACTCACATAAATCCTCTCATAAATCCCAAATAAATAAAATAGATCATAAATCTTCTGCATTTTTTTGTCATAAATCAAAAAGGGACTCAAAAATCAATTAAAACTAGTAGATACCAATAGCATGAATATTGAAATCATTGTTGATACCAATTTTATTTTAAAATGAGCTAAATCATACTAATTTAAAGTAAAAAAAAAAATATCAAACATAAATACCAAAAACAAGCAATAATATGAAAAACTCATGGTTCCATAATGCAAACATTCAATTCAATAAAAATGAAAAAAAAATCTATTAAGATCAAGTGGTTTAGTAAAAATATCAGCTAATTGAAAATTGGTAGAAATATAGTCAATCTCAATATCTCCTTTCTCATAATGATCTCGAAAAAAGTGATATCTAATCTCTATGTGCTTGGTCTTGCTATGTTAATTTGCATTTTTGGTCATATGAATAGTACTAGTATTATCATAAAATATTTTAATATGATCAAAATGCAAATCATAATCAAAGAGAGTATGTTTCATCCAAAGGACTTGTGCACAATAAGCCCCGGCCGCAATATATTCCGCCTCGGCGGTTGAGTTGGCTACGAAATTTTATTTTTGGCAGATCACGAAACGAAGCAATTTTCTAAAAATTGACAAGTTTCACTAGTGCTTTTCCTATCCAATTTACAATCTGCATAGTCAGCATCCGAATAACTCGTCATAAAGAATTGTCCGGTCTTCAGATACCACAGGCCCATTTCAATGTGCCATTTAGATATCTAATAACGCCTTTTATGACAATTAAGTGAGACTCTTTAGGACAAAACTGAAATCTAGCATATAGACACATACTAACATAATATCTGACCTACTAGCCTTCATGTAAAGTAAACTACCAATCTTGTTACGATAATGACAACATTTTTACCTTATTCATCTTTGTCAAGCTTCGTTGTGGTAGCCATGGGAGTCCATCTTTACATCTTCAAGCCCAAATTTCTTGATGAGTTCTCTTTTATACTTAGCTTGAATGATGAATATCCCATCACCCTTTGCTTGATTTGGTATCCAAGAAAATAGTGGAGCTCCACATCATACTCATTGCAAACTCTTTTTTCATGCATGATTCAAATCCTTACAAAGATTTTCATTAGTAGATCCAAAAATGATATCATCAACATATATTTGCACTATTAAGAAATTATCATCTATATGCTTTGTAAACAAGGTAGTATCAACTTTGCCTTTAATAAAACCATTTAAAATAAGAAAAGTACTCAATCTTTCATATCAAGCTCTGGGAGCTTGTTTCAAACCATGTAAAGCCTTTCAAGTTTAAAATTAAAATCCGGATGTATAGGATCAACAAACCCGGGGGGTAGTTCAACATACACCTCCTTCTCAATGAAACCATTTAAAAATGCACTTTTAACATCCATTTGATATACTTTAAAATCTTTAAATGAAGAAAAGCAAGTGTCATCCGTATAACTTCAAGCCATGCTAAAGGTGCAAATGTTTTCTCAAAATTAATTCCTTCGATTTGGGTGTAAGCTTGGGCCAGTAACCTAGCTTTATTCCTAATAACATTTCTGACTCATCCAACTTATTCCTAAAGTCCATTTAGTACCAATAGTTGGTCTTGAAAGTACACCTAGAGGGGGGTGAATAGTGTATGGCAAATCAAATGACAAATGATGCGGAATTAAAAATAAATTGCAACACACTTACTGTAACCAAAGAGTGTAGCTGAATTCCCGGTGAAGGGCTTTGGACTATCTCCTTTAAATTCTTCTAAATAAGAGCTGAGGTGCTATATGAAGCTCTCTTGGTTCAACACAAGTGAGGTACACAAACAATACCAAGCAAATAAGATATGAGCAATATGAATCAATGCAAGATAGTGCATCAAACGCAAACACCAAGATATGTTTCGAGGTTCGAGCCACAGCTCTACATCCTCGCCTTCTTAAAGAATGATTTCTACTATAACGTCCTTACAGGACTCCCCACACAGGGAATCTCCACTGAGGATTTAGGTAATACAACTTTGGAGTACACAACTCCTCTCTCAAACAACCACAACCTCTACACAAGAGGTAAGAAACTAAGCCACCTAAGATCAGCCTCTCAATAGAGGGATAGACACAAAGCCAAACAATAATCACCTCTCACTAGAGGGATAGGGCACTTAGCCAACACTCCAACCATATTCACCTCTACACTTAGAGGGATACCAATACAACCTCCACAATCACCTCTACACAAGAGGGATAACAGCAAATACAAAGAAGGTTTCAACTCTTGGTGATCTCAACAAACCACAAACCAATTTTCTCACCAAAAAAAGATCTTAATAGATAGGATAGATAGATAGCTCAAGTGTGAGAAAACAAAGAGTTTGGAAATTAAAACACAAATAAAAATATTTGAGAAAACAACTAGAATAAGATAAAAATGAAGATCAAAACCAATATCCCAAATACTCTTTTTTTCTTTGAATTTTCCAACCCTTTTAAACAAATAAAGATAAAATTTTTAGCCCAAAATACTTTTTAAAATTTGCTGTTAAACACTTGTAAAGTGGGAAAAATTGCTTTCTTAAATCATTGAGAAACCAGCTCAAGAGATGGGTATTTATACCCTCTCAAAAATCTGCCCGTTGACAGCCAGGAAAGGGCAGAAATGCCCCTCCGGTCGACTGGCCCCCACCCGAGAGTGGGGTGCTTTTTGTCGGTCGACCGTGCGGTCGACCGGCCGAATAGGCTGGCCTTTGTGCACGTCCCGTGCACATCGGTCGACCGTGACGGCGACCGACTCCTAGTCCGGTCGACCATCCGGTCGACCGCCAGAGCAGTCTAGCTGGGATTTTGGGTATTGAAATCTTATTTTTTAATTTCAATTAAATCCCATAAAATCACATAAATTGTACAAAAAAAGTTCTTATAAGATCTTTGAAATACAAATTGTGTGGCTGAAATTCAACACATATTACAAACTATTTGAACCATTTTTGTGATATTTAAATTAAGCTTAAACACAAAATCGGTATTTTCAAAACTTGAATTTTTGAAATGGAAAACCGTTTTCTCCAAAACTCATGTAAATACAAAAACATGAAATTGAAATAAATTTGAAGCATATTGTATATGGATATAATCCAATATACATATAGGATGTATATATCTATGTTTTTGACATGAAATCCAAAACCGGTTAAACTGAAAACAAAAACCAATAAACTTTAAAACTTGTGTGTGTATGAACTTGAGCATATCAATACTATCTACCTTTACACAAGATCTAAATAACTAAACTGAATACAAACCGAAGTCTTCTTGTCTCCATGCTAACTCGATCCAAACGTGATCCAACGAGCTTGACTCCAAACGAGTGCTAGGTGCGATCTTGACGCTCCAGCTCTTGAATCAACACGTGAAAGCTCCAAAACTCTTTTGTTAAAGCTAAACACCTACTAATATCATGGTCAATCATTGAAACTATATAAACACAAGATTATTAGTAAACTATAACTATATGAGTTAATCATCATAAAAACTAGAGTGATGGGCCTCTGGGCCAACAACCTCCCCTTTTTTGATGATGACAAAACTCATGGAGTTATATATGCATGGATTAAATTAAGCTTCACAGAAGCTCCCCCTTAACTCATGCATAGCAATAAACAATAAAGATATTCAATGAATGCATAAACCAAACAACACTTATATGCATAAATGAGGAAATAATGATAAAGAAACTCTCCAAATACTTCCCCCTTTTTTCATAAACAAAACATATATGCATTAAACAAGAAAAAAATACATATATAAAAATCTCAAAATCTTTTCTCCCTTTTTGTATAAAACAAGGAATGAAATAAATATGCATAAACATGCATATATAAAGCTCCAAAATTTCTCTCCCCTTTTTTATCAAATCATCAAAAAAGGGGCATAAATAAACTAAAAAAAATTTTCTCCCCTTTTTGTCAAATCAAACAAGAAGGATGTATATGTGATATACATTCATGAAGAGAAGAGACGTAAAGTAAACTCCCCCTGCATACATGCATTACATGAAAAAGAGACGACTAAACCCTAATCACATAACGCGTAATATACAATGTATAAAAAGAGATGTGAAGCTCCCTCTACACACGTGTAAGACATTGAAAAGAGAGATCAGACTCCTCAATGTGAGATACACTCAACATGAATCTATATATAGAGAAGATGTTAAGCTTTCCTTACATATAAGCAATACAATCAAAATATTATGATACCAATTGAAAAATATACCAATTTGTGATAAAGGTATATATCGAAACATTATGATACCAATTTATGATACCAATTGAAAAATATACCAATTGAAATTAAATAAAAGTTTAAGATACTAAAAGATACTAATTGAAAATATCTTGATACTAATTTAAAAATGTCTTGTAAATTTTTGATACCAATAGAAAATGAAACATTGTACATTTTTTATGCCAATTGAAATATATATCTATAAATTTTGGTACCACTTGAAAGTAAAAACCAATTGAAAATACAAACCATATTTCTTTGGAAATACAAATTATTTTGCAATAAAGATACCAAATTGAGAATAATACCAATTAAGATTATTGATACTAATATTGAAAATGTTAGCATATATCAAAATAAAGCATTTTTCATCATAAAGAGTGGGAATAAGATATCAATTGAAAATAAATAAAACCAACTGAAAGTTAAAACAAGAATTTTCTCTCCTTTTTGAAATACTAATAAAAATGATGCATAGGCTTGTATAAGATGCCAATTGAAAAATAATTATCATTAAGGAGTAAATCAAGCTTAGTATAAACATAATTTGTGCTTTAAGATGTAAAGATATTATAAGCACAATCAAATCATATATATAATATATATATATATATTATATATATATATATATATATATATATATATAATATATATATATATATATATATATGAAAATGTAAATACCAATTGAAATTGATACTATTTGAAATTTGAAACATACATATATAAGGAAATACAAATATGAATACACAAACATGAAAATATCAATTGTGATACCAATTGAAAATATAATGATGTTCAAGTGTATAACTCATACTACCCCTATTCATGCACATGTCAGAAAGATTTTCAATTTGAGCATACAAGGCATGGTCGCTCATCCAACCGCCCTTAGATGGTAGGGGTTTTCAAAAATAAGATTTGAAAATAATTTTAACATGTTTGAAAACTCTATCAAAATAAAGAATACGAACTAGGTTTATGTTAATCTTGAAAACTAGTACGAAGTCCTTCAAGTAAGGAATAAAACAAGTATATATTAATGAAAACATGAAAATCACTTAACAGTTGACACTCAAAATTTATAAAGCACATATAAGACTCATAAAAATAAAGTCATGAGAAAACATCAAGTAATATGAGTGTACAAAGTCATGTAATCAACAAAATCATGGAATAAGGCACTTAAGCTCAATTATAAAATTCCTTCTCAAAAATATAAAATCATCAAAACTAAATAGGCTTCAAGGCATATGTATGCTTTGTCTAAACTACAAGTATACATACATATCCCAAACACAAATGAGTCCATAATAGAATTTTATATAAAAAATAAGTGACTCAAGGGTATTCATGTATATCTTAAAGTTTTGACAAAATTGACATATACATGAAGCTAAATACATTTTCATGAAAAACATGTACAAAATAGGGAATACAAGTCAAAATACACGAATCATCAAAACTAGGCTATACTAGTACATCTAATGGGTACAAGTGAGCAATTAAGCGTAAATATCTAAAAATCAAATGTGGCTCATTAGTTGTACAAGTATCTATACAAGTTTTAGTGAAAACTATATCTTAAACATGGAATCAAAATATGAAGCATAAACATAAACAAAAACCAATATGATCATTAAGTAAATCCACATATCTTAGAGTTATGATATACACAGTAGTTAAACTATAGTAAGAGCACAAAATATGGATCCATATGAATATAGTATATCTCAATTACTATACATGTATGTCATAATTCTAATTATCATGGCATTTAAAATAATGAGCATTAAAACATGACATGCTAAAAATCAATAATCTAAAAGGATGTAAACAAATAAGGAGTTAGAGATAGTTACCAAAACCATTAGGGTACATCTCTATATCTCCAAACCATGATGGTCCCCCCACCAAACTTCCTTGAAGGTGATGCACAAAAAGTAGTGTCCATCAAGCACAAAAGCATCCACCATAAAGGCACCAATGCTCTCACTCAAGTGAGAGCCCACACCAACATTAAATTAAATAGGGGTAGATTTTGGTACCCATACCTTATTGGGTCCATGGGGTTTAGCACCTTTTCTATCCCAAATAAACTTATTTGCAAAATTTGAATCATTTAATCTATCATAATAAAATTTTGCAAGGTGGCCCTTACGTCCACAATGTGTACAAGTGTACACATGAGCATACATGGTGCCATGTGTGTGAGCATGAGAAGCATGTGTATGCCGTGTATGGTGTGCCTGAACAAGTGGTGCATGTTTCTTGCGAAACATGGATTCCAATTGTGATCCATAGCACATTGGCTCAAAGCAGAACCCAAACAATCAACACTCTTCTTTAAAGCACATATATCATTTTCAATAATAGAAGAAGAGGTGGAGCATGCAATAGGTATATTAGATGATGAAGCATGGCAAACATGAATATCCAAATCATTTTTCAAAAAAATATTTTTCTTAAAAACCAAATCCAATTCCTTTGAAATTAAAGCAATTTTATTTTTTAAAGGTTCATTTTCTTTTAAAACAAAATCAAGTTTTGAAGACATGGTTTTATTTTTCTTCACAACATCATCACAATCATATTTATTCTTTAAAAGTTCATTTTCCTTTAAGGCAAGGTCAAGTTGGGATTTCAATGAGTCCCTTTCATTTGAAATCTCATCCTTCTCTTGCAAAACCAAGTCTAGTCTAGAAGACAAATTTTTATTTTCTTCTTTTAATTTAAAGCTTTTCTTTTTTGAAACTTGGTATTTTTTTAGCAAGTTTTCACACAGAAGAGATAGTTCTTCATTTAAAGTATCGGCATCTATATAGTCATCACCGGAAGAACAAGCACTATCATCTAGTTGAGTATCCAAGTTTACCTCAAGGGAGTCATTCCCTTGGACCATGTAGCATGCTTGTTCGCATTCATCCTCACTAGATTCATCGTCCACATAATTCTTCGTTTGTAGCTTGGGAGAGGTCAAAGTGTTCCACACTGCAAAAGCGGAATCACAATGAGAAACTGTCATAAGATAATCTTTACTTAAAGTGCTCCAAAGCACCTCAAGGGCTTGTGTATTGGCCTTTATATGCTTGCTATTACCAAGATAAGATTTCTTGGTAGCGGCAAGGTAAACATGCATTCCTAGGGTTTTTAAGTACATACTCATTTTAAGCTTCCATACATCGATGTTAGAAATGCAAAACATAGGAGGGGTCTTGAAGTTCATGAGTGTAAACTATATGTGTACAAATGCAATATTAGATTAGCTAACTAAGATCTCACTCTTAGGTGGTTAAACCTAATATCAGGAGCGCAGGCTCTGATACTAATTGAATGTATACCTAGAGGGGGTGTATAGATAATCAAATGACAAATGATATGGAATTAAAAATAAATTGCAACACACTTTTTGTAACCAAAGAGTGTAGCTGAATTTCCGGTGAAGGGTTGAGAACTATCTCCTCTAAATTCCTCTAAATAAAAGTTGAGGTGCTATATGAAGTTCTCTTGGTTCAACACAAGTGAGGCACACAAACAATACGAAGCATATAAGATATGAGGAATATGAATTAATGCAAGATATAAAAGAGAGAGAGTTAAGAGATAGTGGATCAAACAACAAACACTAAGATATATTTCAAGGTTCGAGCCACTGCTCTATATCCCCGCCTTCACACAGAAGAATTTCTACTATAACGTCCATACAGGATTTTCCACACAAGGAACCTCCACTGAGGATTTGGATAATACAACTTTGGAGTACACAACTTCTCTCTCAAACAACCACAATCTCTACACAAGAGGTAAGACACTAAGCCACGCAAGATCAACCTCTCAATAGAGGAATAGGCACAAAGCCAAATAATAATCACCTCTCACTAGAGGGATAGGGCACTTAGCCAACACTCCAACCACAATCACCTCTACACTTAGAGGGATACCAACACAACCTCGACGATCACCTCTACACAAGTGGATTAATAACAAATACAAGGAAGGTTATAACTCTTGGTGGTCTCAACAAACCACAAACCAATTTTCTCACCAAAAAAAGATCCTAATAGATAGGATTAGATAGATAGCTCAAGTGTGAGAAAACAAAGAGTTTGAAAATCAAAACACTAATAAAAATACTTGGGAAAACAACTAGAATAAGATTGAAATGAAGATCAAAACCAATATCCCAAATACTCTTTTTTCTTTGAATTTTCCAACCCTTTTAAACAAATAATTTTAGCCCAAAAACTCTTTTAAAAATTTGTTGTTAAACACTTGTAAAGGTGGGAAAAATTGCTTTCTTAAATCATTGAGAAACCAGCTCAAGAGATGGGTATTTATACCCTCTCAAAAATCTTCCCGTTGGCAGCCAGGAAAGGGCAGAAATGCCCCTCCGATCGACCGCCCCCCACCCGAGAGTGGGGTGCTTTTAGTCGGTCGACCGGCCGAATAGGCTGGCCTTTGTGCACGTTCCGTGCACATCGGTCGACCGTGACAGTTGACCGACTCCTGGTTCGATCGATCGTCTAGTCGACCGCTAGAGCAGTTTAGTTGGGATTTTAGGTATTGAAAACTTATCTTTTTAATTTCAATTAAATCCCATAAAATCACATAAATTTCACAAAAATAAGTTCTTATAAGATCTTTAAAATAAAAATATGTGTGACTGAAATTTAACATATATTACAAACTATTTGAACCATTTTTGTGATACTTAAATTAAGCTTAAACACAAAATCGGTATTTTTCAAAACTTGAATTTTTGAAATGGAAAACCGTTTTCTCCAAAACTCATGTAAATACAAAAAAATGATATTGAAACAAATTTGAAGGATATTGTATATGGATAGAATCCAATATACATGTAGAATATATATATATATATATATATATATATATATATATATATATATATATATATATATATATAAATATGTTTTTGATATGAAATCCAAAACCGGTTAAACCGAAAACCAAAACTAATAATTTTTTGTGTGTATATGAACTTGAGCATATCAATACTGTCTACCTTTACGCAAGATCTAAATAATTAAACTAAACACAAACTGAAGTCTTCTTGTCTCTAAGCCGATTAGATCCAAACATGATCTAATGACTTGACTCCAACCAAGTATTAGATGCGATCTTGACGCTCGAGCTCTTGAATCAACATGTGAAAGCTCCAAAACTCTTTTGTTGAAGCTAAACACCTAATAATATCTTGATCAATCACTGAAACTATTTAAACACAAGATTATTAGTTAAATATAACTACATGAGTTAATCATTATCAAAACTAGAGTGATGGGCCCGTGGGCCAACAATCTCCCCTTTTTGATGATGACAAAACTCATGGAGTTATATATGCACGGATTAAAGTTAAGCTTCATAGAAGCCCCCCCTTAACTCATGCATAGTAATAAACAATAAAGATATTCAATGAGTGCATAAACCAAACAACACTTATATGCATAAATGAGGAAATAAAGATAAAGAAACTCTCCAAATACTTCTCCCCTTTTTGTATAAACAAAACATATATGCATTAAACAAGAAAAAAAATGCATATATAAAACTCTCAAAATTCTTTTCTCCCTTTTTGTATAAAACAAGGAAAGAAATAAATATGCATAAACATGCATATATAAAGCTCCAAAATTTCTCTCCTCTTTTTTGCTCAATCATCAACAAAGGGGCATAAATAAACTCAAAAAAAATTTCTCCCCCTTTTTGTCAAATCAAACAAGAAGGATGTATATGCGATATACATTCATGAAGAGGAGAGACGTAAAGTTAACTCCCCCTGTATACATGCATTACATGAAAAAGAGACGACTAAACCCTAATCACATAACCCATAATATACAATGTATAAAAGGAGATGTGAATCTCCCTCTACACATGTATAAGACATAGAGAAGAGAGATCAAGCTCCTCAATGAGAGATACTCCCAACATGAATCTATATATAGAGAAGATGTTAAGCTTTCCTTGCATATAAGTAATGTATACCAAAACATTATGATACCAATATACCAATTTGTGATAAAGGTATATATGGAAACATTATTGATTGGTCACTAATGTTGCATATTTAATATCATATTTCCATACTTGTTTTAGAATAAAAGCCTGCATTGTCCTAATTAATTGTTTGATTTATTTGCAGGCCCAATCCTTAAGGAGATGAAGAGAAATGAGCCCAAAAGCCCACCAGAATTCTGAATTAAATCAGAGTTAATTCGCACACATAAAATCAGGGCAAAATCAAGAGGTTGAAACCGGTTGAGAAGAATCCTCTCAGAATCGATCGGTTAAAGCCAAGAATCCAAGGCCATTTCGTCAGAATCCGGAGCTCAAACGAAGAAACCAACAAAGGATAAAGTCAGAAGAAACTCCCAGGATGACCCTCCAACAGGGTGTGGCCATCTGGCCACACCCTGGCCGCGAAAACGCGGTTTGGGCCGCGTTTCCGCGGCTTTGTTGGGGAGTTAGGGGGAGCGTTTGCTCCCCCGACCTCCCCGGGATCTTGGTGGTTGGGTTTCCTGCCTATAAAAGGCCATTATGTGCACTGAAAATGGAGGCCAATGCAGATTAGGATTTAGCCTAGTTTTAATTCTTTGTAGTTTAGGTCTTTCTTTTCTTGTTATGTAATTTGTATGTAACTTAGGGTAGAAGAAGATTCATGTAAGTAAGAGAGAGAGGCTGAAGTTGAGAGTGACACCGACGATGTACCCTCCTCCTTTCTTCCATTGTCTCTGCAATTAATAAAGGTAAAAGTTCTTTTTATGTTTGTATTTTCTTTTGTTTCGTCTTCCTCTTCTACTTTACCTTGGTTGTTGTTGTTGAGTGTACAAGTGAATTCCAAAGCAAGTATAACTAAGCTACGTGAGAGCCAGCGATAGTTCATGAAGACGTTCTCCTCTTCCAAGATCCGCATCACTTCGTTCTTGCTAGGCTTGACGATATAATGTGCACGGGGACTGAGCTCGAGCTTATGATCTATGCGTTGAACGCCTCCGAAGCAAAGGTAGAACATGCAACGGTTTTCAGGTAAGTCATCACTCAACCTAGGTAAGTATTTCTACACTTTTCTTTCTTTCTTTTCTTTTACTTCTTTAGTATAGATCACCAACCATCTCCTCCAACTCTTTCTTCTCCACTTCATTGTACATAGTCGCTTTTATTGTTTTCTGATTTTCCACCTTCTTCATCTTTCATTCTCTTCTAACATAACATAATTCTTTCACTTTTTCTTAACTTAAAAACAGAGAAGAACCTTCGTTTTATTTTCTTAAAAGATTTCAATAAAGAACTGTAACGCTTCCATCGCAAACCCTCCTTGTGGATCACGACCCGCATAGCCACTTGCTATAGCGGAAGAATTGAGCACTTGCACATCTTCTTTCTTAAGTTCTATAATCTCGTATTTTGTGTGCAGGTTTAGCATCAATCAAATTTTGGCGCCGTTGCCGGGGAGGGTAAAACGGTTTTTATTGAAATCTGAATTTTTATTGCAAATTTTTTAGAACTAAACGAATTTTCTTCTCTGTTGCAGGTTACAGGGCAAGAAAAGCAGAAAATTATTATTGCAGTGACATACAACTGGCCTTGGGCCTCTGCTCCAAAAAGCAGAGACCAAGGGCCCTCTGAATTGCCGCGTTTCCACGGCAAAAGCCGCGGATCCGCGGCAAGGATGAGTTTACTACTAACAGCTTTTTGCAGCGCTGCTTAGTTACAAATTCTAGTTTGCTGCAACTTTAATTTTTCTTATATGCCATAACATAAGCCTGCTAATAATCAACAGTAAAATATTTGTTGAAAAGATAAAAAATTGATTAGACATTGCATTTTAGGCACGTGTCTTTTTAATTCCTTTATTTTTTACTGTTGAAGAGTGCTGGAGCAAGGTACGTATGCATTGCATTTAGCATAGGACTCACTTCTTGGTTGATTATATCGCTTTGAGTGAATCTTACATATCTTGTACACTTGCACAAATTGATCTTAAGGGCACTAACCCATTAACAAGATAAGGTGGGGATTTAATCACCCTTCCTTAGCCCAAAAATCACATTTCAAGCACTCACTAACCCAAGCCTAACTAAAATTGAGTAGACGTTGGCCCTATGGACATCTCGGACTCAATTAGGAGATTATCCTAAGGGAAAAAAATGTTGGAATCTAACTCCTGCAAAATCTGTGTCTAGGAAAGGGATTGAGGGCCGAAAGCCCGAAGGTTGGTGGTTATTTAATTAAGGAACGTCTTTGACGGAAAACCTCCCACCAACCTTGCCTGACCTGGCTGACTAGCTTGTGGTTAAAGTCTACAGTAGACCTCCCGTGGACAGTCTAACCAGTTAGGAGTCGTCTAGGTCCTAAGTCTACCCTAACTTAGGCTAGAATTTTTTCTTTTTTGTTTGTTTATTTGTTTGTTTTTCTTTGTTTGTATTCTATTGTGTGATATGGACTACAATAATAATTTTTTCAAGTACAATAATAATCCATATTACACACCGACTTCATTTTTGGATATTACTAACCCGGCATATCATAACTTTGACCAACCTAGTGTGCCAGATTGGTCTTATCCGAATCAATATGACCCATACCCCCCATCTAATAACTATAATTTCCATAATGATTTCAACTCTTCACTGAGTCAGTGGGGATTCACCTCCCCCGAGCATAATTTCCAACCACCTTGCCCTCCTTCTCCACCCAGTCCACATTATGTTCAAGATTCATACTCAGTTCCACCCGTCCAAAATCGGAAACCATCAATTATGGAAATGAGTATGCGTGAGTCCAAACACAAATCCCAAAATCTGATGGACTCACAATTTCACTACCACTTCCAAGATAATTCTTCATCTTTCCATCAAAACAATGAACCTATCAACTATGAAAAGATGCTTGAAGCCATGACTCAGGCTCAAAACGCTCGTAATAGTGACATAGATATGATGGTCGAATCTCTACGTTCTCACCGTTGGACCAGTTCTGATGTCACTACCAATTCTGTTAGAGCCGAAGAGTCATGTAGTTTTGGAAATCAAGATTCTATTTCAGAACAACCATTTGAACTTGCCCAAAGTCCAAATTTTGAAAAAGATATTGATAGTTTAGCAAGTTTTCCTTTTCCTGAAATAGAACTTGAAAATGAATATGATCCTGAATCCCAACTTAGTGATTCAATTCTACTTCCTGATTCGATTATGACTCCAGTATCTTCACCTGATTTCGATCTTTTCCCAGAGTCAACATTGAATCCTGTACCAATTCATAAAGAAATTGACTCACCCATCTTTGAGGATCATATTGAACTTGACCAATTATACAATTTTGAAAATCCTATTGACAAATTGGCAAGTTCTCAATTTTTTGATATTGAACTCAATGAGATATGTGACCTAGATTCTCAAATCTGTGATCCAGTTCAACCTTCTGAATCAATATTGACTCCTGTTGTGTTACCAAACTTGAGTAATATTTTAGAGTCAGTTTTGATTCCTCCACCTATCATTCCTGAACTGGAATCACCCACATTAAGTCACATTCCATTGTTAGAAAATACATGTGGACTAGAGTTTCAACTTCTTGACTTGGACCCGCTTCTTGAACCAATTTCGACTCTTGAACCTTTACTTGACTTAAGTTACCTTCCTGAGTCGGTATTAGTTCCTGTACTTCCTGAGTCCAAGTCAATCATTCTATCATTTCATACTCCTTTCTGGGACGAGGTGGTTGACAAATTTGACTCTGAAATCAATTATGGAATATGGAAATTAGATGGGGTTAAATATTTAATAAATATCCTTTATGGATACATCTTTTTAATGGGTTATATTAAAGATATTGCTGGTGGGTTCCTCCGAGACCCAAGAAAAGTTGATTGGGCCGCGTTTCGTGGATCAATCAGACCACCACCGGAACCACCACCTTAAGGTAACCATTTTCCTTCCCTTTCTTCTTTTTCATGCATCTATGCATTAATTCATACATTGAGGACAATGCATGAGATAGGTGTGGGGGAGGGTCTAACATAACTTTTCTTTTTCTTTAAAATAAAAAAATTAAAAAAATTTAACATTTTTCTTTATTTTTAAAAACTTTTTGAAAAATAGAAACAATATTTTGACTTATTTTTGTAAGAAATTAAGTTAATTTTAAGGAATAGGAAAATCTAAATTAGGAATTCTTATACTTGATCAAAATAAGATTATTTGTTTGATTTATAGAATTAGGAAGATAATTTGTCAAAGTAATTTAGTCTTGATCTTTACCTTGATGAAATATGCACACTTTATACACTTACACACTTAGGGTTCAAAAATAAAGATTCTTATGCCTTATAAAAAAAATATATATATAAAAAAATGAATAAGTCTAATTATTGATTAGCTAGGTGCTTTGGCCTAAGCAAGCCTTAGTATTTATGCGAAAGATGATTAGATAAGTTTGAAAAGAAAATTCCTCTGATTAAGCTGGGTATTTGTGCCTAATAAAGCATAAGTATTCACGCCTAAAAGAGGTTCATATAATAAAATCCTTAGTTTTGTGGCCTGGTTTGCTCGAGTCCTTAAGTCCTTAGGGGTGTTTTCTCACCTGGTGCCCTAAGACCGTTTGGTTTGGGAGTCATCGATTAAAGGCTCGTTACATGGGCAGATTAGAAAGCCTAATAAAACTAAGGAATAATACCACAAAAAAAAAGTATATATATAAAAATAAATAAGGCATAAGAGTTAGAGTTAATGAACCCTTAGTCAAAAATTTTCACATTCACAAGGTGCATATGACTTAGGGTAAAGTAATAGACTAGATGAGAAGCACAATTTGACTCCTTACTTTGATTGATAACAAATTTTTGAATAGAGACTAAGTTTAGGAAAGAAAAATTCGGTTTTCCTATAACTTATAGATTGCTTAGATCTTACAATCATATTTCAAATATTTTTCTCTTTCAAAATGCTTTTCGAAAATACTAACTCTTTATTTTCCTTTCTTTATGGATTTTGTGGGTGCAATCCGCTGAAAACCCTCACGAGACAAAACTCGTCCTCTAGGGGAAACCTAGAGGTTTAACGGCTTGTTGCACATGCTCAGTGCAGTCGCGTGACCTGCGAAAGTGGTCCAATAATCCTTAGTATAGTTTAGTTGTTTTGCTCGAGGACGAGCAAAAGATAGGTATGGGGGTGTGATTGGTCACTAATGTTGCATATTTATATCATATTTCCATACTTGTTTAGAATAAAAGCCTGCATTGTCCTAATTAATTGTTTGATTTATTTGCAGGCCCAAACCTTAAGGAGATGAAGAGAAATGAGCCCAAAAGCCCACCAGAATTCTGAATTAAATCAGAGTTAATTCGCACACATAAATTAGGGCAAAATCAAGAGGTTGAAACTGGTTGAGAAGAATCCTCTCAGAATCGATCGGTTAAAGCCAAGAATCCAAGGCCATTTCGTCAGAATCCGGAGCTCAAATGAAGAAACCAACAAAGGATAAAGTCAGAAGAAACTCCCAGGATGACCCTCCAACAGGGTGTGGCCATCTGGCCACACCCTGGCCGCGGAAACGCGGCTTGGGCCGCGTTTTCGCGGCATTGTTGGGGAGTTAGGGGGAGCGTTTGCTCCCCCGACCTCCCCGGGATCTTGGTGGTTGGGTTTCCTGCCTATAAAAGGCCATTATGTGCACTGAAAATGGAGGCCAATGCAGATTAGGATTTAGCCTAGTTTTAATTCTTTATAGTTTAGGTTTTTCTTTTCTTGTTATGTAATTTGTATGTAACTTAGGGTAGAAGAAGATTCATGTAAGTAAGAGAGAGAGGCTGAAGTTGAGAGTGACACCGACGATGTACCCTCCTCCTTTCTTCCATTGTCTTTGCAATTAATAAAGGTAAAAGTTCTTTTTATGTTTGTATTTTCTTTTGTTTCGTCTTCCTCTTCTACTTTACCTTGGTTGTTGTTGTTGAGTGTACAAGTGAATTCCAAAGCAAGTATAACTAAGCTACGTGAGAGCCAGCGATAGTTCATGAAGACGTTCTCCTCTTCCAAGATCCGCATCACTTCGTTCTTGCTAGGCTTGACGATATAATGTGCACGGGGACTGAGCTCGAGCTTATGATCTATGCGTTGAACGCCTCCGAAGCAAAGGAAGAACATGCAACGGTTTTCAGGTAAGTCATCACTCAACCTAGGTAAGTATTTCTACACTTTTCTTTCTTTCTTTTCTTTTACTTCTTTAGTATAGATCACCAACCATCTCCTCCAACTCTTTCTTCTCCACTTCATTATACATAGTCGCTTTTATTGTTTTCTGATTTTCCACCTTCTTCATCTTTCATTCTCTTCTAACATAACATAATTCTTTCACTTTTTCTTAACTTAAAAACAGAGAAGAACCTTCGTTTTATTTTCTTAAAAGATTTCAATAAAGAACTGTAACGCTTCCATCGCAAACCCTCCTTGTGGATCACGACCCGCATAGCCACTTGCTATAGCGGAAGAATTGAGCACTTGCACATCTTCTTTCTTAAGTTCTATAATCTCGTATTTTGTGTGCAGGTTTAGCATCAATCAATTATGATACCAATTTATGATACCAATTGAAAAATATACCAATTGAAAGTAAACAAAATTTTAAGATACTAAAAGATACCAATTGAAAATATCTTGATACCAATTTAAAATGACTTGTAAATTTTTGATACCAATAGAAAATGACACATTGTACGTTTTTGATGCCAATTGAAATATATATTCGTAAATTTTGGTACCAATTGAAAGTAAAAACCAATTAAAAATACAAACCATTATCTTTGGAAATACAAATTATTTTGCAATAAAGATACCAAATTGAGAATAATACCAATTAAGATTATTAATACCAATATTGAAAATGTTAGCATTTATCAAAATAAAGTATTTTTCATCATAAAGAGTGAGAGTAAGATACAATTGAAAATAAAACCGATTGAAAAGTTAAACAAGAATTTTCTCTCACTTTTTAAAATAATAATAAAAACGATGTATAAGCTTGTATAAGATGTCAATTGAAAAGTAATTGCCATTAAGGAGTAAATCAAGCTTAGGATAAACATAATTGTGCTTTAAGATGTAAAGATATTGTAAGCACAATCAAATCATAATATATGTATGAAAATGTAAATACCAATTGAAACTGATACTATTTGAAGTTTGAAACCTACATATATAAGGAAACACAAATATGAGTATACAAACATGAAAATATCAATTGTGATACCAATTGAAAATATAATGAGGATAAAGTGTATAACTCATACTACCTCCCTATTCATGCACATGTTAAAATTTTTTTCAATTTGAGCATAAAAGACATGGTCCCCCATCTAACCGCCCTTAGATGGTAGGGTTTTCAAAAATAGGATTTGAAAATAATTTTAACATGTTTGAAAACTCTACAAAAATAAAGAATTCGAACTAAGTTTATAATAATCTTAAAAACTAGTACGAAGTCCTTCAAGTAAGGAATAAAATAAGTATATATCCATGAAAACATGAAAATCACTTAACAATTGACACTTAAAGTTTATAAAGCACATATAAGACTCATGAAAATAAAGTCATGAGAAAACATCAAGTAATGTGAGTGTACAAAGTCATGTAATCAACAAAATCATGGAATAAGGCATTTAAGTTCAATTATGAAACTCCTTCTCAAAAACATGAAAATCATCAAAATTAAATAGGCTTCAAGATATATTTATGCTTTGTCTAAACTAGAAGTATACACATATATCCCAAACACAAATGAGTCCATAATAGAATTTTGCATAAAAAGCAAGTGACTCAAGGGTATACATGTATATCTTAAAGTTTTGACAAAATTGACATATACATGAAGCTAAATACATTTTCTTGAAAACATGTACAAAATGGGGAATACAAGTCAAAATGCACGAATCATCAAAACTAGGCTATACTAGTACATCTAATGGGTACAAGTGAGCAATTAAGTACAAACAAACAAAAATCAAATGTGGCTCATTAGTTGTACAAGTATCTACACAAGTTTTAGTGAAAATTACATCTTAAACATCTAATTAAAACATGAAGCATAAAATATAAATAAAAACCAATATGATCATTAAGTAAATGCACATGTCTTAGAGTTATAATATACACAATAGTTAAACTATAGTGAGAGCATAAAATATGGATCCATATGAACATAGGTGTATCTCAATACTATACATGTATGTCATAAGTCTAATTATCATGGCGTTTAACATAATGAGCATTAAAACATGACATGCTAAAAATTAATAATCTAAAAGAATGTAAACAAATAAGGAGTTAGAGATAGTTATAAAAACCATTAAGGTACATCTCTATATCTCCAAACCATAGTGGTCCTCCACCAAATTTCTTGAAGGTGAAGCACAAACTGTAGTGTCTATCAAGCACAAAAGCATCCACCATCAACGCACTAATGCCCTCACGTCAAGTGAGAGCCCACACCTACATCAAATTAAATAGGGCTGGATTTTGGTACCCATACCTTATTGGGTCCATGGGGTTTAGCACCTTTCCTAACTCAAATAAACATATTTGCAAAATTTGAATCATTTAATCTATCATAACAAAATTTTGCAAGGTGGCCCTTACGTCCACAATGTGTTCAAGTGTACACATGAGTATACATGGTGTCTTGTGTGTGAACATAAGAAGCATGTGTATGCCGTGTATGGTGTGGCTGAACAAGTGGTTCATTTTTCTTGCGAAACATGGATTCCAATTGTGATCCACAGAACATTGGCTCAAAGCGGAGCCCAAACAATCAACACTCTTCTTTAAAGCACATATATCATTTTCAATAATAGAAGAAGAGGTGGAGCATGCAATAGGTATACTAGATGATGAAGCATGGCAAACATGAATATCCAAATCACTTTTCAAAAAAATATTTTTCTTAGAAACCAAATACAATTCCTTTGAAATTAAAGTAATTTATTTTTAAAGGTTCATTTTATTTTAAAACAAAATCAAATTTTGAAGGCAAGGTTTTATTTTTCTTCACAACATCATCACAATCATTTTTATTCTTTAAAAATTCATTTTCCTTTAAGGCAAGGTCAAATTGAAATTTCAATGAGTCCCTTTCATTTGAAATCTCATCATTCTCTTGCAAAATCAAGTCAAGTCTAAAAGACAAATTTTTATTTTCTTCTTTTAATTTAAAGCTTTCTTTTTCGAAACTTGATTTTTTTAAGCAAGTTTTCACACACAAGAGATAGTTCTTCATTTAAAGTATCGGCATCCATATAGTCATCACAGGAAGAACTAGCACTATCATCTAGTTGAGTATCCGAGTTTACCTCAAGGGAGTCATTGCCTTGGACCATGTAGAAAGATTGTTCGGATTCATCCTCACTAGATTCCTCCTCCAAATAATTCTTCGTTTGTAGCTTGGGAGAGGTCAAAGTGTTCTACACTGCAAAAGCGGAATCATAATGAGAAACAGTCATAAGATAATCTTTACTTAGAGTGCTCCTAAGTGCCTCAAGGGCTCGTGCATTGGCCTCTATATGATTTCTATTACCAGGTTAAGATTTCTTGGTAGCGGTAAGGTAAACATGCAATTCTTGAGTTTTTAGGTACATACTCATTTTAAGCTTCCATACATCGATGTTAGAAACATCAAACATAGGAGGGGTCATGAAGTCCATGAGTGTAAACTATATGTGTGCAAATGTAATATTAGATTAGCTAATCAATATCTCACTCCTAGGTGGTTAACCTAATATCAGGAGCGTAGGCTCTGATACCAATTGAAAGTATACCTAGAGGGGGTGTATGGATAATCAAATGACAAATGATGCGGAATTAAAAATAAATTGCAACACACTTAGTGTAACCAAAGAGTGTAGACGAATCCGGTAAAGGGCTATGAACTGTCTCCTCTAAATTTCTCTAAATAAGAGTTGAGGTGCTATATGAAGCTCTCTTAGTTCAACACAAGTAAGGCACACAAACAATACGAAGCATATAAGATATGAGGAATATGAATCAATGCAAGATATAAAAGAGAGAGAGAGTTAAGAGATAGTGGATCAAATGCAAACACCAAGATATGTTTCGAGATTCGAGCCACTGCTCTATATCCCTGCCTTCACATAGAAGGATTTTCACTATAACGTCCATACAGGACTTCCCACACAGGGAACCTCCACTGATGATTTGGGTAATACAACTTTGGAGTACACAACTCCTCTCTCAAACAATCACAACCTGTACACAAGAGGCAAGGCACTAAGCCACACAAGATCAACCTCTTAATATAGGGATAGACACAAAGCCAAATAATAATCACCTCTCACTAGAGGGATAGGGAACTTAGCCAACACACCAACCACAATCACCTCTACACTTAGAGGGATACCAACACACCTCCACAATCACCTCTACACAAGAGGGATAACAACAAATACAGGGAAGGTTACAACTCTTGGTGGTCTCAACAAACCACAAACTAATTTTCTCACCAAAATAAAATCCTAATGATAGGATAGATAGATAGCTCAAGTGTGAGAAAACAAAAAGTTTGGAAATCAAAGCACAAAGAAAAATACTTGAAAAAACAACTAGTATAACATAGAAATAAAGATCAAAACCAATATCCCAAATACTCTATTTTTCTTCGAAATTTGCAACCCTTTAAAACAAATAAAGATAAAATCTTTTAGCCTAAAAACTCTTTTAAAAGCTTGCTATTAAACACTTATAAAGGTGGTAAAAATTGCTCTCTTAAATCATTGAGAAACCAGCTCAAGAGATGGGTATTTATACCCTCTTAAAAATCTACCCGTTGGCTGCCAGGAAAGGGTAGAAATGTCCCTCCGGTTGACCGGTGCAACGGTCATATTTCTGACCATTGTGCCTTCGGTCAACCGCCCGTCGACCAGGCCAAAGCCATCGGTCGACCGCCCGGTCGACCGGCCCCCACCCGAGAGTGGGTTGCTTTCAGTTGGTTGACCGCATGGTCGACCGGCCGAATAGGTTGGCCTTTGTGCATGACCCGTGCACATGACTCCTGGTCCGGTCTACCGTCCGGTCGCCAGAGCAGTCTAGCTGGGATTTTGGGTATTGAAAACTTATCTTTTAATTTCAATTAAATCTCATAAAATCACATAAATTTCACAAAAATAAGTTCTTATAAGATCTTTGAAATACAAATATGTGTGACTGAAATTTAACACATATTACAAACTATTTGAATATTTTTGTGATATTTAAATTAAGCTTAAACAAAAAATCTGTATTTTCTAAAACTTAGATTTTTGAAATGGAAAACTGTTTTCTCCAAAACTCATGTAAATACAAAAACATGATATTGAAACAAATTTGAGGCATATTGTATATGGACAGAATCCAATATACATATAGGATATATATATCTATGTTTTTGACATGAAATGCAAAAGCGGTTAAACCAAAAACCAAAACCAATAAACTTTAAAACTTTTGCGTATGTGTGAACTTGAGCATATCAATACTATCTACCTTTACACAAGATCTAAATAACTAAACTAAACACAACCAAAGTCATCTTGTCTCCAAGCAGACTCGATCCAAGGAGCTTGACTCCAACCGAGTGCTAGATGCGATCTTGACGCTCGAGCTCTTGAATCAACATGTGAAAGCTCCAAAACTCTTTATTGAAGCTAAACACCTACTAATATCTTGGTCAATCATTGAAACTATTTAAACACAAGATTATTAGTAAACTATAACTACATGAGTTAATCATCATCAAAATTAGAGCGATGGGCCTCTATGCCAACAGGTCTATTATGGGGTCTAGGAATAAGATGTCAAACTTGGTTGCGCTCAAATTGATTAAGCTCTTCTTGCATGACAAGTAACCAATATGAGTCGCCCTCGGCTTTGAGGTTGTTCTTGGGCTCAATATAGGATATGAATGCAAAATGGCCACATATATCATGAAGTTTGGAGTGAGTAGTTACCCCTTTAGATACGTCACCTATGATGAGGTCCTTGGGATGATTTGTAGAGTGGTTGAGTTGGTTCCACTTCTATGTCTTGAGCTTCACCATTTATGTCATCTTTTTTCTTATCATCCTCAGATTGCACACATTTATTGCATTATTCTTTATTACATTCCACATTTATCATGTAATAAATCTGCTAAATTCCTTGTCTTAAATGTCTATTTTGCAGAAGATAATCATGAGGAGAAAGAGGATAAAATCAAATAAATATCAGTTAAATTCAGATTTAACTGGATCTATTTGGTTAGATGAGGATGATCCCAATTCCAGTTGGTTAAATTCAGTTTTTGGTGAATCAGGTGGTTAAAGCTAAAGATCAACTGAGGATAACGTCAAATACAGAGTCCAAATCTAAAAGGATAAATGGATAGAGAGAAGATCAACAGATGAGATGAAGTAATTCTTACTCAGATTCTAACTGAATACATTTTAGTATTTGAATCATAACTTTCACTAAAAGAATTCAAATCTGATGATTCAAGATAATCTAGAAAGAGGACTTAAAGGGCTACAACTCTTAAGTTGATCATTATTTCTAATTCTGTCTTTTGATAAGTTACATTTAGCAATCAATACGCCAATAAGCTGCAGATCGGAACTGAATATCTACATCAATAAGGGAAGGATTCAAATTCAGAAATAGCCAGCTTCCCTTATCTTCATACTCTTCTGCCCTCTGCATTTCTCCTATAAATACCTGCAATCTCAAAGGCAAAAAAGGGAAGGACCAAGCAGAGATAGATTTAGTCCACTTTTTCATTCTTTTTAGTGTAGGCTTTTGTTTTTCTTTTTATGTAATTTTTAGTTTTCATTTATGTAATTCAGAGGAGATTAGAGTTTCATAGGAGAATGAGAATGAAGCTTGTGTTGAGAGTGACACCGGTGTAAGTTGTTCTTCTTTTCTCTTATTGTTATGAAATCGAATCTATAGTTACCTTTTTATGTACTTGTTTTTGTGTTCTACTTCTTCTTTTCTACTTCACTCCTTCTTGTACCAATTGCTATCCAAGTGAGTCTTATAGCATCTAAAAAGCCTTGCCTTTATTAGTGCCACCGATAGCTCATGACGATGGATTTTAGTCTCAGTCTGTATTATTTCATGCTTGTTTTGTCTTGATGATGTAATGTGGAAGAGACGAGAATCAACTCTTATGGGTTATATGTTGATTGCCTACACTTTAAGGTAACATCGTCGCCAAAGATTCAAGGTAAGCTTTTTATCAAAGGAGGTAAGTAATTATTTTTAATTTCTTTCTTTAACTTTTAGTGTAGATCACCAGCACCATAATCACCCAAATCTCTTTCACTCTTTGTCAATTGCTTTGTACATATCACTTCTATTTTCTCCACCTTCTCATTCTATCACTTTTTTTCCTAACTTGACTTTAACTCCATTTTTAATTTTATTTTTAAGAACTAAAATAAGAATTTTAACTATTAATTGTAGCTTAAAAGAGAACTTACTAAAAAGCTTCCATCGCTTATCCCTCCTTGTGGATCACGACCCACATAGCCACTTACTATAGCGGTAGAATTGAGCACCTTGCACTACTATTTTAAAAGTTCTGAAATTTTGTATTTTTTATGCAGGTAAAAATCTCAATCAAATTTTGGCGTCGTTGCCCGCAAATAATCTCCCTTAGCCCACAAATAATCTTCTCACTCACTAACCCAAGCCTAATTAAAAACTGAGCAGACGTTGGCCCTATGGACATCTCGGACTCAAATAGGAGACTGACCTAAGTGGGAAGTTGATTTTAATCTGACTCTTGCCAAATCAGTGACTAAGGTTGGAGATTGAGGGGTGAAACCCCGAAAGCTGGTGGTTTGGCTTAATTAAGCCCGTCGCTTCTACGCGGATACCTCCCACCAATCTTGCCCCTACTTAGCCAATTAATTTGTTGTCAGATTTGGCAACATACCCCTCGTGGACAGTCTAACCAATTAGGAGTCATCTAGGTCTAAGGTTTACCCTAACTTAGGTTAGATTTTTTTCTTTTATTTGTTTGCTTATTTGTTTATTTTTCTTTGTTGTGTGATATGGCTTATAATAACATGTTTTCCAATTTTAATGATAATCCATATTATACCCCAACCTCCTTTTCAGATATTACTGGTTAGTCTATAATTCTGCATTATATATCGCATTTTCTCACCGATTTATGAATAAAATGTCGGTCTAAACTGTGTTTTGGTCTCTCTTGTAGATAATCAAGATAAGGAGGGCAAATGGGTAATAAGAGCTTAATTAAACCCATTTTTGGGTAATTAAATCTGCAATTCTTAGAGGCCAAGCAAGGGATCTTCTAGATGATACATCGAACCTAGATCTTTGTGCACGTTAGACGAATATTCGGCCAAAAATACCCGAAAATGAATATACCAAGAAAGTCCTAGAAGCGATGGGGACTCGCTCGCCAAAACCAGGGACTTATGTCCCTGGTATTGTCGCAGATCTGTGGTAAATGCCACGTTTTCGTGGCAATTGGGTGGAGCCACGATCGATTTTCAACGCGTGACTAATTAGTCTCTAATTTTGCATAATTTTTGTCACATTCTCATATTTATTTCATGTAAAATTCTGCTAATAAAACCTTACTTGCATGATCCTAGGTCCATGGTGTGCAAATGAAGAAGAAGACCTAAATCACCATTTAATTGGTGATTAAAGGCCTACCAATTAGCCATTGACTTTAAAGTGAAGATTTTGTCAGCCCAGGGTGTCAAATTGCGAATCCAGGAGATCAAATGAACAGGAGACAGTCTGAGCAGCACGCTGCCCAAATGCTAGCACGCGCAGCCCTATCTTGGCCCGCGCGCGCCAGTGCTTTGGGTCATGGTTCACCCACTGGCCCCCCTTTCCCCTGGTGCCTATAAATGCCCCCTAGGGTTCTTCAATTAAAGCAGATCCAGAGAATAGAGTTGTAATTTGTGTTTTGTTGCTAGGAATTGTAGTTGCTTTAGTTTGCTTCTTCTAGTTTTAGTTTAGCCGTTAGAGTGAAAGAGAGAGAGTGTGTAAGTGTTGTATTTGAAGGGTGACAAGCTAATACAAGTACTACTTCTCTTCCTTTTTCTATTTACTTGTCTTTGCTATTTACTTTTATTTCCGTGTTATAGTGCAACTTCCTTTCTTTAACTTTTCTTTCCTTTTGTTTTCTTGTAGTGTAACTCCCTCTCTCAACTTCTTTTCCTTTGTTGTTTCTTTTACTTTTATGGCTAACTAACTACTAACCCACTAATTTCTAACACTTGATTGATAACCCACATGAGTCAATAGTGTCAAACAAGCCTTGTGCAAACGAGAGCTATGACATCTTAAGACGAGGGTTCTACTCTAACTTACATTCAAGTATTTACTTTCTTATATTTCATTCTTAATAGTTTTTTTTTATGATCTATGAGTTGTCTACTTTACTTGTTGTTGTAAGTTAGAGATTTTTTCTTTTAACTTTGCTGATACCATTAGTGCACTCGTATCTTCCCTTATTCTCGCCTTCTATTGGATCTTGATAAGGGAATATCCGAGTTTTTGCCGTGTAAAGCAAAGTTATAGGAAGAACTTTCACTCGATTTCCTTGTGAATAGTTCCTATGCATAAGGATTATGCTTGCCTATGATCCATCGTGAGGCTATATCTTTCAAAAGTTAGAGATTAGTGGGAGAAATTAGTAAAAAGTTAGCCATGCGTTTTTAGAACTAAGAAAAAAATCCACTTTTACAAACCACCAAAACATTTTCCAACAATTCTTAAAAACAACTTGTTTTCACTTTTCAATTCTTTATTTGGAAACAAAAACTTTCTTTCTTCTTGAACTTTGAAGTCGCATCAAGCTTCTATCGCTCTCCCTCCTTGTGGATATGACCCGCATAGCTACTTTGCTATTACTGAAGAATCAGAAAAGCAGTAACATCAACCCACACTCTTTTTACATATTCTTGTACTTGCTTTTTTCTGATCAAATTTTGGCACCGTGGCCGGGGAGGGAACGGCTTTGTTGTTCAATACTAAAATTGTTCTTTGTTTTTGTGTATAGGAGAAGTACCAAGGAGCTCACTACCACGGGAAGCGAAGGAGGTGTCCAAGGACATTGCGCGAGGATTCATTTGCCCTCAGAAAAAATTCATATAAAAGCGAGTTTTTCCGATTGAAGTAGAAGTACTAACAAACTCGTTTGCAGGGTTGTTGAAAGCCGCTAAAAAAATTGCTTTCTAAATTTTTAGTTTCCTTGGATACTTCACCTTTATGCATGTATAATAAACTCAACAGAAATTCACTTGTTGCTTAATTGAAATTTGGATTAGACTTTTGCATTTAGGGCACGTGTCTATTTCAATTTATTTCAATTTCTATTGAAGAGTGCTGGGGAAAAGGTATGTGTACATTCATATAGAATATGACCAAAATTTTGAAGTGATTTACCGCTTTGAATGTTAACTTATTGTGAATAAACTGCACACTTGCACAATTGACATTAAGGGCAAAACCCAAATAAACAAGATAAGGTAGGGATTTTATCACCCTTCCTTAGCCCAAAAACCATCTCCAAGTGCACTCACACTTTTCCAAGCCTTAACTAAAAATCAATAGACGTTGGCCCTAGGGACATCTCGAACTCATTAAGAGATTAACCGAGGTTGGAAATTACAAGAACTATACTCCTACAAAATCGGTGTCTAAGGAAAGTGGATTGAGAGGTAAAGCCTCGAAAGCTCCGTGGTTTGGCGTAATTAGGCCCGTGGCTCCGCCCGAATACCTCCCCCGAGCTTTGCCCTTTCCTGGCCGATTAGCTTATAGTCGAGTTCCTGCAACAACCTTCCCCGAAGAATCGACCAGTTAGGAGTCATCTAGGTCCAGGTACCTTAGACTAAGGCTTGTGGTTATTTTTCTTTCTTTTGTTTGTTTTTTGTTCTTTTTCAATTGTTTGTTGTCTTCACATTGTTTGTGGTGTGCTGCATGCAAGAGTGGGTGAGAGATCCGTCAACTTCCAGATTAACAAGAAACACTTCTCTACCCTTTCATCCAGAACCGGTGTTGGCGTTACTTCAGGATAGATTTTACCCGATCAGAACTTCACTTCCATCTTGCGTAAAACTTCCTGAAGCAAACGAAAATAACTTTGAGTTAAAACCTCAATTCATTAACACTCTTCCTAAATTTCATGGTTTAGAATCAGAGGACGCATACTTCTTTGTTAGGGAATTTGAAGAAGTGTGCCTGATGATGCGTATACCCCAGCTAGGAGACGATGTCGTTAGGTTACGTTTCATCCCTTTTTCTCTAAAGGACCTAGCGAAGAAATGGTTGTACAGTTTGGCAGCAGATTCAGTCACGACTTGGGATGATTTCGTCAAGGCCTTCTTGAAGAAATTCTACCCAATTCACAAAACTGCCCTCATTAGGAAGAACATCATGCAGTTTAGGAAAGAACCGAGCGAACCATTTTGGAGATACTTTAAGCGATTCAAAGATCTCCTAGCTCAGTGCCCTCATCATGGCATGGAGAAATGGCATCAGTGCCAGATTCTCTACGATGGTCTAGATTATCAGACGAAGACCCTGTTAGAAACGATGTGTCAGGGAGGGTTCTTGCAGAAGGATGAGAATCAAGGTTGGGATTTATTTGAGGATTTAGCGGAGAAAAACCTGCAATGGGAGCCAGCCTCAGAAAAACCTCGGAATTCACAATCTATAGCTTCAAGAGGAGGGCTCCTATCTCTAGAATTATCCATAGCTTCTGAGGCTAAGATTGCTACCCTAATGAGAAGGATAGAGGCTCTGGAAACTAAAGAGCCTGCCAATGTCAACTAGATCAGCCCACCACCAATTCACAATCCGGGTTGTTTGTAATGTCAGGCACCAAATCATGTCCTTGAAGAGTGCCCTATTTTTCATGCCCAGCAAGTGCCACCGGAATACATGAACGCGACTTACTCACGGCCGCCTCATAATTTCTACTCCCAAATATACAATCCGGTTTGGAGGAATCACCCTAATTTCTCCTGGGACCCAAACAATTCTCCCAGGCCTAATTTCTCCAACAATTTTCACCATCCTACTCCTCCACCACCTTTTCCCAGTCAAGCCCCATCTTCCTCCTCCCAAAGCTCTCCAATGGAAAAGAAAATCAGTAAATTGGAGGAGAGCATAGAGGCTTTCATGAAGTCCCAAACCGCTTTTATGCAAAATCAGGGACAAACTCTAAACAATCATTCACAAGGCCATATCGAGATTGGAAATGCAGATGAGCCAATTAGCTAGCTCCCTAAGTGAAAGACCAAAAGGTACTTTGCCTAGTCAGTCGCTAGTTAACCCAAAAACCTCCAATCAAGCATATGAATTTCAGGATCCATCGATTAACCAGTGCAATGTTGTTCACACATTGCGATCTGGAAACAAGGTAGACAACCAGGTCTACCAATAGAAATGTCCTGTCCATCCTGATCCCACTCCAGCCTCCACCTCTGCTAGTTCCTCCCAATCCGCTCCACAACCATCTGAGAGGACAAAGCTGCTGAACAAGTTCATAAGCCTGTAGCACCCTTTCTTAATAGGCTTAGGAACAACATATGGACATGGAGAAAATGCTAAAGATGTTCAACCAGGTCAAATTGAATGTGCTACTTCTTGACGCTATCCAACAAGTCCCGGCTTATGCCAAATTTCTTAAGGATATGTGTACGAAGAAGAGAAAGACCAATATGCCCAAGAAAGTGTTCTTGGCAACCAATATAAGTGAAATTCTGTCTGGTCCCATTCCGGTGAAATACAAGGATCCCGGATGTCCCACCATTTCCTGCACCATAGGACAGACCGAAATCAATAGAGTACTTCTTGACCTGGGAGCAAGTATCAACTTGCTACCTCTCTCAGTATACTAGTAACTTGGGTTGGGCAAGCTAAGCCCAACTCGAGTCACCATTCAGCTAGCTGATTGATCTGTGAAGATCCCGAAAGGGGAAATCACAGACGTCCTTATCCGGGTCGGGGATTTCATTTACCCCGCTGACTTCATTGTGCTTGAGACCCAACCTGTGTCCAATCTTAGATCTCAAACTCCCGTCATTTTAGGGCGCCCATTCCTTGCTACAACCAATGGCATAATCAATTGTAGGAACGGGTCCATGCGATTGACCTTTGGAGACATGACGAAGGAAGTCAATGTCTTCAATCTTGGAAGACAACCTAGGGATGTCAATGATCAGACATTTGAGGTTAATTCTATTGAAAATCTGACCAGTGAGCATGAGGAAAGCATGGAGACAGAAACTGAGGCAGAGTTTGATCTGGAGTCTGAGGATTTTAATCTAGACCAGATTGTAGATTTAGCAGTGGATTGGGCATCAAGCCCAAGTGTACCTCATCATAGGATTGAAAACCCATAGATTGCCTCTAATGAAGCAACACCTTCCCTAGAGCTAAAAGCCTTACCTGAACACCTCAAGTACGCCTACCTGGGCGGAAAGGACACCTTGCCAGTCATCATAGCATCCCACCTGACTGAGCAACAAGAGGACAGCTTAATGTCTATTCTGAAAAGACATAGGGAAGCCATTGGATGGACGATGAAGGACATCAAGGGAATAAGTTAAGCCATAGTGCAACATAGAATCCATTTAGTCGATGAAGCAACCCCTAGGAGGGACCCACAATGCAAGCTTAATCCTCTTGCTGGATGGGTACTCGGGATACAACCAAATCCCCATTGCTGCAGAAAACCAGAAAAAGACCACATTCACCTGTCTGTTCGGAACCTTTGCTTAGCGACGCATGCCTTTTGGATTGTGCAATGCTCCCGCAACATTCCAACGATGCATGCTTAGTCTTTTCTCCGACATGGTAGAACGTTTTCTCGAGATTTTCATGGATGACTTCTCCATCTATGGAGATTCATTTGATCAGTGTCTTTATCACCTAGAGTTAGTGCTACAAAGATGCAAGGAGAAGAACCTAACTCTAAACTGGGAAAAATGTCACTTCATGGTGAGACATGGGATTGTCTTGGGCCATGAGATTTCGAGGAGAGGCATAGAAGTGGATAAGGCTAAAGTAGAAGTGATTGCTAAGCTTCCACCACCCAAAAGCATCAAGGATATTAGATCCTTTTAGGGCATGCTGGGTTCTACCGACGGTTCATTAAGGACTTTAGCAAAATCACGAGGCCCTTAACCAACCTGCTCGCTAAGGACGTGCCCTTTGATTTCAACGATAAATGTTTCAAGTCATGGGGGAAGCTTAAGCAAGAACTTATTTTTGTGCCTATTATTTCTGCTCCTAATTGGGCCCAGCCATTTGAAATCATGTGTGATGCATCTGATTTTGCTATTGGCGCTATTCTACGACAGCGGATCGATAATGGGCAACACGTGATTTACTATTCGAGTAGGACCTTGAATGACGCCCGATAGAATTATACAACGACTGAGAAGGAATTCTTGGCCGTTCTTTGCGTTAGAGAAGTTTTGGCCCTACTTGTTAGGTTCGAAGACGGTGATTTTTACGGATCATTCGGCTCTGAAATACCTCATGACCAAGAAGGAAGCAAAAGCCTGACTGATTCGGTGGATCCTTTTGCTTCAAGAATTTGACTTAGAAATCTGGGATAAACGAGGTATAGAAAATGTGGTCGCTGATCATCTCTCACGAATTCCGAACGCACCGATCATACAAGCTCCAATCAATGAGAATTTCCCAGACAAGCACTGTTGACACTTTAAAAAGACAAGATTCTTATTGGCCTGAACAATGTCTAAACTTGTTGACATTTACAAAAGACAAGTGACAGACAAGCTGATGACCAAGTTTTCACCCATCTCCGAGTGACAAAGCAGCAACTTAGACTCTACTGATCCTGTGAAGTAGACAGTGAGCCCAGATTGTCTTTGAACATACCTCAGCAGGTCTAAGATGCTAGGTTAGATCAACACTTAGCATCACATGAGCCCAAAGGGATAGCCTCGCCTGAGAGGCTAAGATCACCCAACTTCGCCTTGGAGCCGTTAAAGCTCCATCGGGAAGCTAACTTACAGCTTCGCCTGAAGTGCTCAAGTTAACTCCGCAGAGAGTTAGCTTCGCTCGAAGTCACACGCAACCGCGCAGAAGGATGTTCGGTAGCTTCACCACAGATGTTTTCTAGCTCCGCTGAAGAGCTTTCGTCTGACTTCGCCAGATGCTTCTCCCAGCTCCGCTACGAGCTCAACGCGACAGCTCCGCTGCGGTTCCATTATGGTCAACCTTTGACCAATTAAATCTCCAGATGAGATCAAATCAATTCAAGATCAAGACCAAATCTAATCAAGATCAAGTCTGAGTTCAAATTTGGCAGTTGATTGCTGTAATCTCTTGACTCTCCCAAAACGAGTAAGAGGATCAGGGGAAATCTTTCAATTATATGGAAAGAATCAAAACAGATCAAGAGAATCAACGCAACCTGCTACTTCTAGCTTTGCAGAAGCTTATTCTAGCCTCGCAGCAAGGCTACTTTCCAGATTTGAACAGATTTGATTCAATCTGTTTTAAGATTTTCAAGGAACAATTATACCCCTGCTCTCCCTATAAATAGCCCACCAGAGGCACAAGGAGAGGGATCTCGAGAAGAAGAGACGCACACGCAAGGATGTACAGACGACCGTGCGCACAGAGAGAGAGGCTAAACAGAGATCTATTCTCTTGCTTCCAATAATTCAGAGACTTTAAATAACTGCTTCTCTAATCAGGAGGCTGATACCCTAATACCTTCCTTCCTCTCAAGAAATCTCCGGAACCAGGCGAGAAGGAATTCCTAAGTGAAGGCGGTTTTGAGAAGAAACAAGAGGGTTCTACCAACCTTCTGTTCTCTGATTTCCCGAACCAGGTGAGAAGGGAATCTCATCGCTCGCATCGTCAAAGGGACAAAGTGGTCGCGCGCTGACCAGACTCCTACTGGTACACTTCTCCAGAATCTCCGAGGAGATCTACTTATAATCTTTTGTGTTACTTGTAATTTAGCTCCTCGACCCTTTTTTTTTGTAAGTTTTCCCTTTTGCAAATCAATGGAAAACCAGATGGCGACTCCGCTGGGGAGTGTTTCTCCACTGCTGAGAAACAAGTGTCGCAATGCGATGAACAGACCTTCGGGTCTATCTCTGAATTCAAGGAAGCCAATGTGGCCAGAGCCCCTCTGGCTAAGTCTTCAAATCAAGTCTCTGCGGAGACAGATAAGGCTCTCTGCAAGCCTACTGCTGTCTTCTGGCGCAATAAGGAAGCAGGCCCGCAGTGCAAGCTATCACTTTTGAGAACCTGGTCATTCACTTCGACCAAGAAAAATTTGAAGAAGTCCTCTCTAGGGGTGGTCTAATGCTTCATGCACGGAAGCATAGAAAGGTCTCCATGGCCAAGGCCTCAGAAGCAGAATTCTGCCAACACCCCTCAGCCTCGCGTGTGGCTAGTCAGGTTCCCTGCGGACCTACGTCTCCCTTGTCAAAGCAGATGTGGAGGCCAAAGCAGAAGGCTCTGAATAAAGCCTCAGGCGTAGCTACGCCACAAGTGCGTCTCTCTTGTGAAGAAAAAGGCAAGATGCCTGCCTGCTCCAACAAGGCTGCTAGCCGCGAAGTCACAACGGCGACCGTATCTTCGCCCAATTCAAGAGCAGCAACTCCTCGCCCAGCCTCATTCTCATGAGCGAATCTACTGTACCTCAGGGTACGCATGATGTTCATAGCCGCGAAGCTGGAACCAAAGCACCACAGAGTGCTTCGTTCCCCAGTTTTTCAAGTACTAAGCTCGCTCTTCGCAGTGGAGCTAAGGGATTGTCCCTAAGTGCTGATAGCGTTGCTTATGCAGCTTCAGCGTCCAAGGGCTTTTCCAAAGCTTTTACCCGCGAAGTTAGAGCCAAAGCACTATCTAAGGCTAATCGCCTTCGCAGCAGCATAGCGGATAAAGCACCACAGCGTGCTCCGCTTCCCAGTCCATCAGGCGCTAAGCTTGCGGTTTATGGCGGAGCTAAGGGATTATCCGTAAGTATTGACATAGGTGCTTATGCAGCTTCAAAATCCAAGGGCATTCCTAAGGTTCTTAGCTACGAAGCTAGAGCTGAAGTACTATTTAATACTAATTGCCTCTGCGGCGATAAGAGGAGCAGGACATCCTCCTATGCGCAATCCAACAGAGCCCCTGCGCTCAATCGTTTAAGCCCAGCTGGATCTGACTTGCAGGAATTCTTAACATGTAAACGGAAGTTAGAATCTTTCCAAACTTCTTCCTCTTGTTGTCAACAAGTGGGATTTCAGTTGGTGACAATCCACTCGGTCCATTGCCGGCTAGGACCAATCCTCGCCGCTCCTCCAGGTCAACGGTCAGTTTTTGATTGACTGACGGCGCAAGCTTCGATGAAGCATCGCAAAAGGAGCGTATTGCGAGATCTACCCTCTGCATCCGCTAACATGACCGAAAGAGGACGAGAGCTGCGCAGGGGCAGACAAGCCTCCCACCACACTCCCTACAGTTCCCCAGATCCAGATTATAGCCCCGGCTTGGGCGAAGTCTTGGTACACGAAGAATGTGTCTTCCTCAACACCAGATCTAAGGTTGCAATACCCTACAGTTATGAACGGCCATCTTCTTCAGCTGTAGTAGCCTCACCAGAACCAATGAAAGGATCAGTCCAATGGTCCAATGAAGAGGACGAAGACAGTGAGTATGCCTCTTCGGCGACAGTCAGCTCAGTGCGAACAAACAAAGTATCAGTGAACATGGCTGATAACGGTAATGATAATCTTCGTCGACATTTGGAAGCTCAGGAGCAAACTTTCAAGACCCAGCAAGAAGCTTTGGACAACATTCAACAGATGCTCGCTCAACTCCTCAATAACCAGAATAATAATGATACCAGAAGTAACCATGATGAGGAAGAACGTCTTAGCAATGAACAGCCAAGGACGGAGAAGTCGAAAGAGGGTTCTTCTTTGGACGCTAAAGTCCGTAAAGGCATCCAAGCTCAAATCGCATCTCTAGCTCAGAGGAGTGAATTAAAGAAAGTAGGGACAGTCCGTCCTTACCCGCTGGAGTGGGATTCAGTGCCATACCCACCAAAGTTCAAACCGTCGATGTTACACACGTACGATGGTAAAAGCTCGCCAAACCAACACATCTACTATTTTCGGTCTCAGACCGGTAATGTTATAGACAATGATGCTATCATGGCTAGGCTGTTCATTGGCACCTTAAAGGGGGTAGCATTCGACTGGTTCTGAAGTCTCCCTCTAGGCTCCGTCAGTTCCTGGATCGACCTGGAAACCCGATTCCTTTCTCGTTTCTATGAGGACGATATCGAGGTAACCATGGACAAGCTCCTCTCCACCGTGCAGAAGAAGGGTGAATCTGTCCGTGACTACATTGAGCGGTTCAGAAACTTGTCTTTGATGTGCCCGGCAGGGATGCCATTACCCATGCTCTTACAGACGTGCAGGCACAACTTCTTAGACCAAGTAGAGGTTTGCATGGGGGCTGTCAAAGCCCATACCTGGAAAGAACTGGTCGAGCAAGCTGAGATAGCCAAAAAGTCAGCTAAAAAGTACGAACCATCCACCCCTAAAGGCAAATGGGGTATGAATAATAAAGGACGTAGCGACATGGCGCAGTCTTCTCAAGCCAAAGGGAAGGAGACTATGTCCGTAGAATTGTCAGGGGATGTGTAGTCGAAGCCTAAGAAGGGCGGCTTCAATAATCAGGAGTCCAAGTTTCCTCCAAAATAATACTCCTTCAAAGACGATCAGGTGGCCACAATATTCCATTTACTCCACAAAGGGAATAAATTGAAGCTACTAGATGCTTGACGTCCCAATGAAATAGGACGCACGAATGATCCCAAATACTGTCTCTTCCACAGGATAATCCACCATCCTACCGACAAGTGCTTTGTCCTCAAGGACAGAATTCAAGCTTTGATCGACGTCGGAGTCCTGACACTGAAGTCAAAGCAAAAGAAAGTCACTACAAATATGGTGACCCTCGAGTTCGGCAAAACCCCAAAGGTTACAGTTCCTGACGGGACTTATCCAGTCCCTGCGCCACGGCTGGAAGTCAAACATCCTAAAACTCAAGATAATAAGGGTCTGTTCCCTTGACACTCGAGACAGGGGAAATTATGTGGATACACCCAGACCTTGTCCAAGATGAACAATGGGATCAAAGAAGTCCAAGTCGAAGGGCAAATCTTGTAATGTCATCTCCATCCTGGCAGACGATGAAAATCTTACATCAGCCTCTCTCAGTGATTCTGAAGGAGAAAAGCACGCTTGCGCGATGCAGGCTGACGTACCTCAGCCAACAGGTACTCGATCTGGGAAATCATACTTGAAACAGTATGAGAAAGCTACCAACGAGACACAATAGCAGACGATGTCAGTACCAATACCAGCACCCGCTCCAGTTCCAAACAAGGAAAAGGAGAAGCTTAAGGAAGGCCGGTTCGACCATGTCCTAAAGAAGCCTTCAGGCCCAGGGCTTGACACGCCCTTTCGTTTGGATATATTAGCCCAGCTGGCCAATATCCCAGCTCGTATTACAATACACGAGCTCCTTCGTCTCTCAAAAGAGACAAGAGAAGCGCTCAGAGATGCGCTGGTTGATTCCGAATCATTCCTGGCATATATGCCAGAGATCCCTAAAGATGACGCTCAGTCTCCGTGCCCTGAATGCCATCATGTACAATCAAAGGTGCCCGCTATTTCCTTCACAGCGGAAGATATGCTTCTCAAGGATAACAAGCACGATCGACCTCTGTACTACACCGGATACATCGGTTCAACATGCATTGAAAGGGTACAGGTTGATCCGGGGTATGCACTCAGCATCATCCCCAAAAGGCTCCTCTACTTTCTCGGTATACCACTATATAGGTTATCTGCAACCACTACTATAATATACGATTTTAATGTCGAGAGTAGTCATCCACTTGGAAAAATTCGACTCCGTTGCCGAATCAGGAGCCTAAAGTCAGAAGTGACGTGCTATGTCATTGACGCTGATACGTCACACAACTTACTACTAGGATGACCGTGGATCCACGCCAACTGGATCGTTCCCTCCACTCTGCACCAGTGCTTCAAATATGTTGAAGATGATACAACAGTACGAACTGTCTTCGCTAAGAAGCAACCATTTAAAGGGTTCGAAAATTACTTTACTGACGCTCTCCTGTATCAAGAGGCTGGTAAAACATCGAAAGAATCATTGCTCGACGATGATGATAGTGGCAATGAGGTGGACTCAGAATCTGAAGCAGACATGCCAACCATTCTGATTGGTGAACCAATTATAGCATGTCTTAATAATCCCCAATGTAACACTCCTTCTGAAGATGACGGTGAATGGGTAATTAATGATAATATTTCTTTTGATTATCCTGCGAGTATTGGGTTGTTTGAATCCATCACGGATAGCTCTCTGCACGCCCCTTTACATAAACCAAGCGCGTCCAATACAGCCATGGAATCTGTAGAAGGGGCCGTTTAGTGATCCCTCCATCCAAAGAAGGTCAGTTACCGATAATTTTCAGTAGAGCCCAACCATAAGGGTCCACAGCTGCGGATTCAAGTTCAGACTTAGACGCCCCACAATTTTTCCATTACGCGTGATCAGCACGCCATATGATGAAGAAAATGGGTACAACCTAAAACATGGAGAGGGCCTGAATTTCAGAAAAGGAAGGCGTAGTTTACTGCATAATTTTGTGCCAAAAGGGAAACCTGTAAGTTACTATGATAATACACGCAGGGGGTTGGGATACGGTACACCCACACCACCAACAACGGTTCAATTCAGGGATGGCGAACCGATTCCATCACATTCTGCCTCATCCTCTGAGTGGGACTCAGATGTCAGTGTGGGAATGATGTTCAAGACTCTCACCGTTAATATGACCTTAAGCAGTCAATTGGAGCCTGCGGAAGCTACTGATGAGGAACCATGGGCTCAGCAATTAGATCTCCAATGGGAAAAGCGATTCGAACTGCGCGAATCACCTACTGAAGACAAGGTGATGCAGGTCAACTTGGGTAGTCAAGATCACCCTAAGCCCATCTTTATAAGTGAAATCTTATCACTTATGGAAAAATAAGAATTAATAATACTCGTAAAGGAGTACATAGATGCCTTCGCATGGAACTACGAAGACATGCCTGGATTTGATCCACAAGTAGCCATGCATCGTCTAAATATTAAGCCTGACGCCAAGCCAGTCAAGCAGCAACAACGTCAGTTTCGCTCGAACATTATGGAGGCTATTGAAGTCGAAGTTCATAAGCTCATTGCATGTGGCTTCATACGGGAAGAACAGCACCCAGACTGGGTTGCTAATATCGTACCCGTCCTCAAGAAGAACGAAAAAATTCGGATTTGCATTTACTACCGTGATCTCAATACAGCTTAGCCTAAAGACGAATTCCCATTGCCCATCACCGATGTCATGATTGACAACATTTGTGGATTCGAAAGAATATCTTTTATGGACGGCTCTTTAGGGTACAATCAGATTAAGATGTATCCCGACGATGAGAAGCATACTTCATTCAGAACACCATTGGGGGTATACTGCTACACTGTGATGCCCTTTGGGCTAAAGAATACTGGAGCAACCTATCAACGGGCAATGAGTATAATCTTCTGCGATCATCTCTGAAAAATGGTGGAATGCTATGTCGATGACATTGCTGTCAAAAGCCGCAATAAGAATGACCATCTTCATGACTTGAGAACGATGTTCGACATAATGTGAGCTCATCAACTGAAGATGAATCCGACAAAATCCTTCTTGGGAGTTTCGAGCGGCAAGTTCCTTGGGTTTATTGTTACATCAAAAGGAATCTTGACCCAGACAAAATCAAAGCCATTCAAAACATGCATCCACCTAGGAACCTCAAAGAGCTTAGAGGCTTGCAAGGTAGACTGGCTTATTCAGAAGATTCATCGCAAATCTCTCAGGCCGCTGTCAACCGTTCACTCGACTCATGAAAAAGGGTGCTTCCTTTGTATGGGATCAAGCTTGTCAGGAAGCTTTTGAGGATATCAAGACTGTTGGCCCAGAGGCCTTCCACTCTAGTTTTGATGATGATTAACTCATGTAGTTATGTGTACTAATAATCTTGTGATTTAGTTTCAGATCATTAATCAAGTTATTAGTAGGTGATTAGCTTCAATAAGATGATTTGGAAGCTTTCACATGTTGAATCAAGAGCCTGAGTGTCAAAGATCATATATAGCACTTGCTCGGTGGATCAAGGAGTTTTGGATCGAGTTGGCTTGGAGACGGCGCTCTACAAGAAGACATCGGTACCATAATTTAGTTTTGTGTTTAGATCCAAATTGTAAAGATTAGAATAGTATGATATGCTCAAGTTCACAACACACACGTTTCATGTTTTGAATATTGGTTTTGGTTTTTTCGTTTTTGGTTTAACCGATCTTGGTTTCCATGAATAGATAGATTCAAAAAAAGTTTACATGGTTTAATGTATATAAGATTTGTTCTATATACATGCATGCTTTAACTTCTTAGACAAACTTAGTTTTGACTTACTTATTCATGTGTTCTATGTTTTGGTATTTTTAACAAAACATATTTTGGAATTAAAGTCAAAAACATGGATATATATATGTTTCATGTATATAGGATTATATCCATATACATCATGCCTAAATGTTGTTTAATACCATGTTTTTGTATTTGGATGAGTTTTGGACAAAGTGTATTTTCTATTCAAAAATTCAAGTTTTAGAAAATACAGTTTTTGATTTTTGATAAAAATGATAAGACACAAAAATGTTTCAAAATATTTGTTATTTGTGATGAAATTTTTATCACAAGCTTATATTTCAAAATAAAATGATAAAACTATTTTTGTGTATTTTTAGAAGATTTATGAGAATTTTTAGGATTAAAAATTAATTGTTTTTCTGACCAGAACTGCTGCTGCCAGGCTAGGTCGGTCGACCGAACGGTCGACCGGACCAAGTAGCCGGTCGACCGTAGCAGTCGACCGACGTGCACGGATACATGCACGCTGGCTGCCCCATTAGCCGGTCGACCGACTGAGAGCAGGTTGCTCTCTGTTTGTGCACGGTCGACCGAGCGGTCGATCGGCCAGAGAGCCGTTGCTCTCTGGTTCTGGGGACGGTCGACCGCCCGGTCGACCGGTAGCTGCCTACGGTCAAATATGGCCGTTGGACGGTCGACTGACCGGTCGACCGGTGGTTCAATTTTGGCAGTTTCTGCTGCCAACGACTATAATTTTCTGGGGGCTATAAATATCCCATTGGAAAGAGGTTTTCTCTAAGAATTTTTGGACGAATTTTCTGAGCTTTCTCTAGTGTTTTCACAGTAATCAAAAGAAGTTTTTGGGCTTTAAATTGAACAATCTATTTGGTATTTTTGCTAGGGTTTGGAAAATTAAGAAAGGGTTTTTGGGAAAAGATTTTGATTCAACTTCTTCATCTTGGTTTCTAGTTTTTCCCAAAGATTTTCTTTGAGTTTTTGATTTCCATTCCTTTGGTTTTCTCCACACTTGAGCTACATCTACTATCTTATTCTATAGATCTTTGTGTGGGAAAAGAGATTGTTTGTGATTGTTTGTTTAGACCACCAAGTTGTAAACCCTTCATTTGCTTGGCTTTGTGCCTTTCCCTCATTGTGTTGAGGAGGTTCTGCATTTGGGTTGTATCCCTCAAGTTGTGAGGTGATCCTTATGTTGCTTTGTGCTAATCCCTCAAGTTGTGAGGTGATTGTTTGTTGGCTTGGTGTTGTGCCTCAAGGAGGAGGTTGTGTTTGTAAGGAGAGGAGTTGGGTACTCCTTGTAATTGTTATTGCCCCAAATCCTCGGTGGAGGATTCCTTTGTGGGAGTACTTTGTGGACAAGTTAGTGGAGTTGAAATCCTTCTGTGTGAAGGCGGGGATGTAGAGCTGGGTGCTCGAACCTCGAAACATATCTTGTTGTTTGCGCATGATCCCTTGGCTCTTACTCTATCTCTCTCTTTACTTTGTGCCTTGCATCAATTCATATTGTTCATTCATAATTATTTGCTTGGCTTGTTTGAGTGTGCATCTCTTGTTAATTGCAATTAGTTTTTAAATTCCGCATTAAGTTCAATAGATTAGCACAATCACCTATTCACCCCCCCTCTAGGTGATTTACAATTGGTATCAGAGCCTCCGCTCCTGATATTTAGGTTTTACCACCTAGGAGTGAGATCTTGGTTTGCTAATCTTCATTTGCATTCTTAATTTGCACACATTTAGTTTGCACTCATGGATAGCCCTCCTATGTTTGATTTTTCTAGACATGATTTTTGGAAGGCCAAGATGAGTAGTCATTTAAAAAGCCTAGGACATCTAGTTTATCAAGCCACTACTATAGAATCCTTCCCAAATGCTAGCAAGCATAGAAAGGCCAATGCATTAGCACTTAAAATACTTAGAGCATCTCTTAATGAAGATCTTTTACATGTGTTTGCTCATTATGATTCGGCTTTTACAGTTTGGAGCATATTGACTTCCCCGAGCTACCAAGAATTATCAACAAGTTGAGAAGATCTAGGAGAGACAAGTCCGACGAGCATTGCTTCATGGTCCAAGGGAAAGACTCCCTTGAGGTACAATCGGATTCTCAACTAGATGATAGCTCTAGTTCATATTGCTATGGGTGTTTTGAAGTTCAAAATTTAAATGTAGAACTTGCCTCTAAGCTTGAAAATTTTGTGGAAAAACATGACCATTTGAAAAAGAAGCATTTTGATTTAAAACAAGAAATGAAGGATTTGTGTTCAACTTTTGAAGTGATTTTGCAAGAGAAGGAAGAGATTACTAGTGAACGTGACTCACTAAGTTCTCAACAAGACCTTGCCCTAAAAGAGATTGATATTTTGAAAAGCAAAAATAATTGTGATGATGTTGTGAAAAACAATGAGGTTTTATCTTCTAAATTAGATTTTGTTTTAAAAGATAAGCTTGTATTGAAAAATGAAATTGATTTCATTACAAAAGAATTAGATTTGGTTTTAAAGAAAAATGAATCTTTGAAAATTGAATTGTCTTCACATGTTTGTCATGCTAGTGTAGCTTCACCTAGCACACCTATTGCATGCTCCACTTTATCTTTAACTATTGAAAATGACATAAATGTTTTGAAGAAAAGTGTAGATTGTTTGGGCTCCACTTTGAGCCAATGTGCTTTGAATCACACACGCTTGGAATCCTTGGTTCGCAAGAAACAAGCTACATCCTTGCATGCACACCCTCCACGGCATACACATGCTTCCCACGGTCACCACCATCACATGTATGCTCATGTGTACATTTGTACACATTGTGGTCGTAAGGGCCACCTTGCTAGATTTTGTTATGATCGTATTTATGATGAAAATTTAGCAAATAATCTTGTTTGGGTTAGGAAAGATACTAACCACTATGGACCCTAAGAAAATGGGTACCAAAGACCACCCCTCATGTATTTGATGTAGGTGTGGGCTCTCGCATCACGTGAGAGTAGCGGTACCTTGGAGTGGATGCGTTCCGTGCTTAAGAGAAAACAAATTTGGATGTCACTTTCAAGGGGAGTTTGGTGGAGAGGACCACCATTGGTTTGGAGAATTAGAGAGGTGCCTTCATCGGTTTTGGTATCAAACTCTAACTCCCGTTTATATTTGCATGCTTTTCACATCATTGATTTATAGCATGTCATGTTTCATTGTTCATTATGATTATGCCATGTAATTTAGATTAGTGATATACATGTTTAGTTATTTGAGACACCCATGGACCTATCTATGTGTTCTCACCTTGTTTTTAACTAATATGTATGCACTAAATCTAATGCACATGCATATACATATGACCATATGTACGTTTATGATTTTTGTTTTAATACTTCATATTTTGATTAGTATATTGTAAACCATGACTATTAGACCTTTGACATGCATGTATAACTTTTGAGATCACCCATGTTTATATGGACCCATATGTTGTGTTCTCACCATTTGTTTAGCTATTATGCACATCATAGCTCTAATAGCATGTGGATTTACATAATGATCGTTTTATGTTTGTAATGATGATTTATGTCCCGTTTTATGCCTCATGTTTTGAATATATGTTTAGATGTTAGTTTTCATGAAAATTAGGATTTATACTTGTACATAGAATGGGCCACAAGTAAATATTTTTATGTTTGTGCTTGAATGCCTATTTGTACCCATTAGATGTGCTAGTATAATCTAGTTTTGATGATTCATGCATTCTAACTTGTATTCCTCATTTTGGATATGTTTCAATGATCATGTGTTTTAACTTCATGTATATGTCTATCTTGTTCAAACTATTGATTATACATATACATCCTTTGAGCCACGTGCCTTCATGCATATACTCTTGTGGACTCATTATGTTTAGGATATGTATGTATACTTTAGTTTGTACATGACATACATATGCCTTGAAGTTTAAATCGTTTTGATGATTTTCATGTTTTTAGGTAATTTCAATTGGTATTGAAAATTTAGTTTTTCATGTGTTAATGTTTTTAAAGGAATTTCATTTGAGCTTGAATACAAATTTTCATGATTATGTATTTCACATTACACTCATTCACTCACTTTATAATGTTTCTCATGAGTATATTTTCATGAGTATGATATGAGCTTTATGGACTTTGAGTGTTTAGTGATCATGTGAATTACATGTGTTTCATGAAAAACAATTTTGTTTTATTCCTTACTTGAAGGACTTCGTACTAGTTAACAAGATTTCCCATTTAACTAGTTCGTATTCTTCTTATGGTAGAGATTTTCAAATGTACTCTACTTTCAAACCTATTTTTGAAAACCCCTACCTTCAAAGGGTGGTTGGATGGGAGATCATGCTCATGTATGCCTTATAGTGAAAATCATTTTAAACTTGAACATGATTGGGAGGCTAGGTAATATGAGATATACACTTGATATTATTGTTGTTTCAATTGGTATCATTGGATTCTTTCAATTGGTATCAATATTGACATTTTTGTATATTCATATATTTTTTGTATATGTATGCTTGCACTTCAAAGAGTATCAATTTCAATTGGTATCTAATTTTCATGCATATATATATTTTTATTTGTGCTTATTATATTCATATATCTTAGAGCACAAATTTTGATCATGATAAAGCTTGTTTTATAATGACTATCTTGTTTCAATTGACTAGTTTTCAATTGGTATCCATATACAAGCTTTGCATGTTTTTATTTGGTAATTCATAAAGAGGGAGAAAAATTGTATTTCATCTTTCAATTGGTATTTGATTTTCACTCCCATACTTTATGATTGAAAATTTCAATTTGGTATCATATGTTCAAAATGAAAAATATTTACAATTGGTATCAAAATCCTTGTTTAGAAATTCAAAATTTGTTATGTTTAATTTCAATTGGTATCAAGATTGTTTTCTGATTGAGATTTTCCTGCACACAAAATAAAGTATTTTAGATTTAGAACAAAATGTGCAAGTGCTCAATTCGAATCCGCGGTAGCAGTGGCTATGCGGGTCGTGATCCTCAGGGAGGGACTAGCGATAGAAGCGTTTGTAAGTTATCTCTAAAAATTATTTTCTTTAAGTTAACAAAAAGAATAGTTAAAGTTAAGTTAGGAAGAAGGCGGTAGATTATGAAGATGGAGGATTAGAGGTGGTATTTATAATGAGATGAGAAAGAAAGAATTGGGAGATGGTGATTTAATCTACAAAAATAAAAGAAAAGAAAAGAAAAGAAATAAACACTAACCTTAGTTTGGTTGAAGAAAAACGTGAAATCCTAACACTTTCTACCTTACTTTGGAGGCGTTGAACGCATAAACCATAGGATCGATCTCAGTACCCTGTTCGCATTATATCATCAAGCTTGGGCAAGTATGAAGTGATACGTACCATGAGGAGCAGAACATCACCATGAAATATCGTTGGCACCCACCAAGATTCGTTATACTTGTGCTTTGGAAATCACTTGCATGCTCATCATAAACCAACAGAGATAAAAATAGAAAAAGAGAAGAAAACAAAAAGAAAATAAAGCAATAACATAAAAAGAAAAGTTACCTTTATTACTTGATACAATGGAAGAGAAGAGAAGCATACATCAGTGTCACTCTCAACATAGCCCTCTCCCTCACTTACATAAAAATTAAAAAAGAAAAGAAAACCTAAACTACAAGAAATAAGAAAGCCTAAAACCCTAGATTTGGCCCTCTGGCTCTGCCTCTGGATGCCGTTCTCGGTTGCACTGCAGGGGTATTTATAGGAGCAGAAGGAGGTAGAGTTCCAACACAACTCTCCCACGAAAACCCGTAGACAGATAAGAATGAATTGCCGCGGAAACGCGGCTTGGGCCGCGTTTCCGCGCCTGGTGGTGGCGGCTGGCCACGCACTTTGGCGCATGGCTTCTCCTAGTCCGTCCATCTGGTCGTTCCTTCTGGAAGCTGCATCTTGACTCTTCATCTTGGGATTTCGAGATAACTTGGGAAGCAAGTTACCCTAGATCTCAAATCTTCCCATATCCTTTAAACGAAATTTGCTATCCTTCTTTGGCTTTTATCCTCATCCTGCAAGTGTTTCGGGTTGAATAGAAGTTTATCCTTCCCTCTTCTTTGTATTTGCAACTTTGGCCCTTGTGTATTTGCAATTTCGGCAAATGATATTTGCAACTTTTACATTGGGCTTGAATATGGGCTTTGGGCTTCTTTTAGGCTTTATTTATTATTAAAATAAGAACTCAAGGCCTGCACACAATAAATCATAAAATATTAGTAAATGTGCAGAATTATATGAATAAATATGAAAATGTGATGGTAAATGTCATGATAAAAATGCACTTTTCACTACCAATCACACCCCCACACTTATCTTTTTGCTCGTCCTCGAGTAAAAATCAAAGAAAAAAAGAAAAGAAAAATTAATCTAACCTAACTCACTTTCGTAGGAATCACGGTTGCACTTAGCATGTGCAACAAGCCGTTAAACCCCTAGGTTACCCTAGAGGACGAGTGTTGTCTCGTGAGGGTTTTCAGCGGATTACACCCACAAAATCCATAAAAAGAAAATATTTGAAATACTTTTGTAAAGACTAAGTAATCTATAAGATTTTAGGATTATCATTTTTATTCATTCTTAGACTTAGTCTTTATAAAGTAAATTGTTTTCATTTTTAAGTAAGGATCAAAATGAATTTGTGTATAGTCTTTTTCGTTACCAAAAATCATATGCATCCTTATGAATTTTTACTAGGAATTCCTTGACTTGGACTCTCATGCCTCTTTATTTTTTTTCTCTTTTTTTTTAATATGTATAACTCATCTAATTTTCTTTCGTGTAAGCATCAAGGCTTCTTGAGGCCCTCATACCTAACTAATTGACTATTAGATGTGTTAATACATATATATTATTTCTCAGTTTTCTTTGGCTTTCTAATCCACCCATGTAGCGAACTTAAAGTCGGTGGCTCCCAAACCGGTCGGCTTTAGGGCACCAGGTGAGAAAACACCCCGCGGACTCAAATTCGAGTGAACTAGGCCACAAAACTAAGGGCTTTATTTTATTTATTACTCACCTTTAGGCGTGAATACTTATGCTTCTTGAGGCACATGTATCCAGCTTAATTGGTGAATTTTTTTTTTTAGACATTTTTTTTTATGAGGCACAAGGGTCTTTGTCTTAGAATCCTAGATATGCATTAGGTATGCACATTTCATTAAGGTAAAAATTAAGACTAACTACTTATTCAATTTCTCCTCCTATACCTAAAAATTCAACAATTTATTTATTTTGACCAAGTTTTTAGAAATCCTAATCATGATTTTCCTAATTCTTAAGACTAACTTAGATTTCTTTCAAAAGATAATTCAAAATATTGTCCTTTTTATAAGTTTTTTTTAAATATTTTTTTATTAGCAAATTTTTGTTAGTTTCTAACTATGTTAGTATGTTAGTAAAGCCCACCCCCACACTTATCTCATGCATTGTCCTCAATGTATGAATGAATGCATAAATGCATGAAAAAGAACAAGGGAAGGCAGAAGTTACCTCAAGGTGGTGGTTCCAGTGGTGGTCTAATTGGTCCACGAAATGTGGCCCAATCTACTTTTTGTGAAATTCGGGGGAACCCACCAGTGATTTTTCTTATATAACCCACTAAAATGTATGTATAATTATTTTTTAAAATTTTCACCCCATCAAATTTCTAAATTTCATAATAAATTTCAGAGTCAATTGTGTCAACCTCCTTGTCCCAAAATGGAGTATGAAAAGATGGAATTATTGACTTGGACGTGGGAAGTACGGGAACGAATACCTACTCGGAAAGAAACTTAAATCAAGTAATGGTTCAGGAGTCGGGCTAGGTTTAGGAAGTGGGTCCAAATCAATAAGTTAAAGCTCAAGTCCACAATAATCTTCCCACAATGGAATGTGACTCAATGTTAGTGATTCAAGTTCAGGAATGATAGGTGTGGGAATCAAAACTGACTCTAAAAGATTACCTAAGTCGGGTAACAAAACAGGAGTCAATAATGATTCGGGAATTTGAACTTGATCACAGATTTGAGAATCTAGGTCACATATCTCATTGGGTTCAATTTCATAAAAATGAGAACTTGCCAATTTATCCATGGGACTTTCAAAATTGCAAAATTGGTCAAGTTCAATATGATCATCAAAAATGGGTGATTCAATTTCATGGTGAATTGGTACAGGATCTAATGTTGACTCGGGAAAAGTGAAATCAGGTGGAGACACCGGAGTTATTATTGAATCAGGAAGCAAAATTGAATCATCAAGTTGGGGTTCATGATCATATTCATGCTCAATTTCTATTTCAGGAAAGGAAAAACTTGACAAACTATCAAAATTTGGAGTTTCGGCAAGTTCACATGATGGCACTGAATTAGAATCTTGTTGTCCAAAGCAACTTGGTTCGTCGGCTCTAAGAGAGTGGTCAGCGATATCAGAAATGGCTGAACGGTGAGAACGTAAAGATTGAACCATCATATCTATATCATGATCACGGGCTAATCTAGCCTGAGTCATGGCTGCAAGCATCCTTTCATAGTTGATAGGTGCATCATGTTGTGATTGGACTGGAAAGGATGAAGTGTAATCGGGATGAAGTTGTGAGTCGGTGGACTCACGCATAATCATGTCTGCGATTGATGGTAATTGTTGCTTGGACTCATGCATACTTATCATTTCCCCAATAGATGATAATTGTTGCTTGGACTCATGTATACTTATCATTTCCCCAATAGATGGTATTCTATTCTGAATGGGTGGATCTGAGTATGACTCTTGGGAATATTGTGGACAAGGTGGAGACGGAGGACAAGTCGGTTGAAAATTGGACTCGGGGGAATCGACACCCCATGAACTCTGTGAAGGGTTGAAACTATTATGGAAATTATGGTTATAAGATGGGGGTATGGGTTATATTCATTCGGATAAGACCATTCCGGCACACTAGGTTGGTCAAAGTTGTGATATGCCGGGTTGGTAATATCCAAAAAATAGTTAGGTGTGTAATATGGATTAAAATTGGAAAAATTATTATTATATGCCATATCACACACAAAAGAAAAAGAAAACAAACAAATAAACAAACAAAAGAAGAAAAAAAAATTCTAACCTAAGTTAGGGTAGACCTATGACCTAGACGACTCCTAACTGGTTAGATTGTCCACGGGAGGTAGGATGCAGACTTTGACCACAAGTTAATCAGCCAGGTCAGGGCAAGAGTGGTGGGAGGTTTTCCGTCAAAGACGTTCCTTAATTAAATAACCACCAATCTTCGGGCTTTCGGCCCTCAATCCCCTTCCTAGACACTGATTTGGCAGGAGTCAACTTCCAGCACTGTTCCCCCTTAGGATAATCTCCTAATTGAGTCCGAGATGTCCCTAGGGCCAACGTCTACTAATTTTAAGTTAGGCTTGGGTTAGTGAGTGCTTGGGATATGATTTTTGGGCTAAGGAAGGGTGATGAAATCCCCACCTTATCTTGTTAATGGGTTATGCCCTTAAAATAAATTTGTGCAAGTCTACAAAATATGTAAATAAGATTCACTCAAAGCATCAACTAAGAGATGAATCCTATTCTACATGCAATGCGAACGTACCTTGCTCCAGCACTCTTCAACATTAAAAATAAAGGAATTGAAAAGACACGTGCCTAATATGCAAACGTCTAATCAATTTTTATCTTTAACAATAAGTATTTTACTGTTGATAAATTAGCAGTAAGTAGGGTTATCACAGAACAAAGTTTAACAGAGCAGTAGACAGATATTGCAATTTGCAGCAACCTACAAAAAGATGGATTAGTAGGGAACTACTCAGGCCACGGTTTCGCGGCAATTTCCCATTTTCCGCGGCTCTGAAGTAGGCTCTTGTGCTCTGCCTTTGAGGGCAGAGGCACAGAGCTGCTATATGTCCACTTCTGCTGTCAGTTTCCCTGTCTTGCAAACAGAAAAGAATAAAAGAATTAGTTAATAATTTTTTTTATTATTAGAGAATAACTTACCGTCCCTCCCCGGCAACGGCGCCAAAATTTTGATTGAGATTTTCCTGCACACAAAATAAAGTATTTTAGATTTAGAACAAAATGTGCAAGTGCTCAATTCGAATCCGCGGTAGTAGTGGCTATGCAGGTCGTGATCCTCAGGGAGAGACTAGCGATAGAAGCGTTTGTAAGTTATCTCTAAAAATTATTTTCTTTAAGTTAACAAAAAGAATAGTTAAAGTTAAGTTAGGAAGAAGGCGGTAGATTATGAAGATGGAGGATTAGAGGTGGTATTTATAATGAGATGAGAAAGAAAGAATTGGGAGATGGTGATTTAATCTACAAAAATAAAAGAAAAGAAAAGAAAAAAAATAAACAATAACCTTAGTTTGGTTGAAGAAAAACGTGAAATCCTAACACTTTCTACCTTACTTTGGAGGCGTTGAACGCATAAACCATAGGATCGATCTCAGTCCCCTGTTCGCATTATATCATCAAGCTTGGGCAAGTATGAAGTGATACGTACCTTGAGGAGGAGAACATCACCATGAAATTTCGTTGGCACCCACCAAGATTCGTTATACTTGGGCTTTGGAAATCACTTGCATGCTCATCATAAACCAACAGAGATAAAAATAGAAAAGAGAAGAAAACAAAAAGGAAAATAAAGCAATGACATAAAAAGAAAAGTTACCTTTATTACTTGATACAATGGAAGAGAAGAGAAGCATACATCGGTGTCACTCTCAACATAGCCCTCTCCCTCACTTACATAAAAATTAAAAAAGAAAAGAAAACCTAAACTACAAGAAAGAAGAAAGCCTAAAACCCTAGATTTGGCCCTCTGGCTCTGCCTCTGGACGCCCTTCTCGTTGCACTGCAGGGGCATTTATAGGAGCAGAAGGAGGTAGAGTTCCAACACAACTCTCCCACGAAAACCCGTAGACAGATAAGAATGAATTACCGCGAAAACGCGGCTTGGGCCGCGTTTCCGCGGCCTGGTGTGGCGGCTGGTGATAAGAAAAGAGAGCCGCGTTTTCGCGGCCTGGTGGTGGCGGCTGGTGATAAGAAAAGAGTAGGGGAGTAGAATTGCACAAATATTCAACAAAAGAGAGAAGGTTTAGAAACAACCTTTGGTGCTTACTCACTCCAAAATGTATTAACAATGCTTGATATACTCCTTCCGAATCACCGTAGTAGTATAGCTAATACGGGTCGATCCTCAGGGAGAGCTCGCGATAGAAGCTTTAACTGTCGAATGATGAAGAAAGAAAACGAGGGTTCTTCTTTGTTTAAAAAGAATCAAAAAGACATGGAGAAATAGGTGAAAGAAGTTGTGGTGGATTTATGCATGAAAATAAAAACGATGAAAAGTAAATGAAAAGAATTTGAAAACAAGACTTGCTTAAGAAAGAACACTAGAAGAAGAAAAACTTGTAAAAGACTTTGAGATGTAAGAAACCATGACTAGCTAACCTTTTTAAATTGCTAACTTACTAATCTCCATTATGGTAATGCATGCCTCATGTTGATTCATCGGCAAATGTTTGTCTTACTTGTTAGTCAAGTTACTTTCCCACTTGATAGATGAGTGATCTTCTTGGACTTGTCTTGTAGCCTCATTGATTTCATCGGCTCTCAAGATAGAATTTCAATGGTGGAATCGAGGAGTGTCACTCAAGGGATACTAAGGAAGAAGATACAAAATTCATTAGTCATTCAAGGCCATACATCAAGTTAGCATTGAAGTAAGAAAGTTATACAACAAATAGCATATGGTTGGTGCTCCATCTCCATGTTCCATCAAGGCACTTGTTCTAAAGACAAGGCTCTAAATGAGGCACACATGAATCATATGGAATTACAACAAGAATTTGCCAAGAATGAAAGTATCCATCATCTTCATCGGGATGAAAGACACTCAAAATTGCAAGATGAAAAGTTAGCAATCACCCAAGAGTTAAAAGTTAGCAAGATTAGTGGTTAGCTAGTCATGTTAAAAGAAGTTAGCTAGGCATTGCCATGAAAGAAAACAACAATTCAATATAGAAAGGAAATGCTAGAAATGTAAAGCTTGAAGAAAGTAAATGCAAGAAATGTAAAGCACTAGAAATTGCAATAGATGAGAAGGGAGATTGGATTAATCCTTGCTTCAAGTTGTCACACCTTGGATTACAAGCTTTCACTCTCTCTCTCTCTATCTCTCTCTTGCAGAATTTCTAGGAGGAAGTAGAAGACTAAGAGCACTAAAAACCTAGAGAAAAACCTAAAAATTACAAGCTCTTTCCTCTAATCTCTCCTCTCTTTTCGCAGAGTCCTTGAAAGTCTATTTATAGGCTTCAGAAGAGGAGGGACCTCACATCCTGACCGTGGGATCAATCGCTGGCTCAACGGCCAGATAAATGCCGCGGATCCGCGGCCAGAGCCGCGTTTCCGCGGCAGAATCTTGGCCGTTGCGCCAGAGATTTCTGTTGCCAGTTTGTTACGTTCTGTTAGCCACGTGGATCTTCTAGAATGATGACTGGGTGCGTGGATGTCTCCAGATCCTGGGCTCAACTCTTGGGCTTCTCTTTTGGGCCTTGATTAATCCCCTTTAATTCTTAATAATTCCATGGATTATGGGCCTTTTCTTCATTAATATTGGACCTGCAAAAATAGAGAGAAAAAGAGTAAAAAACACAATTTTATTGATATAATGCATGGTATGGATGTGGAAAAATATGCAAAAATGAATAACAATCACACCCCCATACCTAGCTTTTGCTCGTCCCCGAGCAAAACAAGAAAAGAAAGAAAAATCCTATCTAAATTATTGCACCACTTTCGTAGGTGACACGATTGCACTAAGCACGTGCAACAAGCCATTAAACCTCTAGGTTACCCTAGAGGAGGAGTGTTGTCTCCTGAGGGTTTTCAGCGGAGTGCACCCACAAAATCCATAAAGAAAAAATAAAAGTGTTAGTGAAAATTTTGATCCATGTTTTCAAGAGTCTTACTTGATTTATAGGTTTCAGGTTACCCTAAACTTGTCATTCCTCTTATAAGTGTCTATTTAGAGTTTTGTTTTCAACTTAGGTTAAGTTTTTTAAGGAAAAGATCAAAAACCAGATTTTGCATCAATCCTAGTATATATACATCTATAAATATGAAGGATCTTTCTTAGACTAAGTTCATTTATTTACTAATATATATATAACAATATTTTTTTATTTTTATTTTTTTATTTATTTACATTTCCTTATCTTTCTTAGGCTTTTTAATTTACCCTTGTAACGAGCCTCTTACCGATGACTCCCAAACCAGTCGGTCTTAGGGCACCAGATGAGAAAACATCCCTTGGGTTCGAGGACTCGAGTAAACTAGGCCACGAAGGAATTAAGGACTTAACCCCCTTTAGGCGTGATTGGCAATACTGCTTGAGGCACGACTAACCAGCTTAATTAGTGGCTAAGTATTTATTTAGTTATTTATATACATATATATTTATTTATTTTTATTTTTATATATATATATTTTTTATTATATATATATGTAAATAAAGTCACAAAGTCTTTGATTAATCCTTCAATATGTTTAATGTATATATCCTAAAGAAAGAATTAAAATCTAGTAATCTTTCTTATCCTTTATTACTTAACCTAAAAATCCAACAAAACTCCTCTTTTCGACTTATAATTAGAAATCATAGTTAAGAGCTTCCTTAATCCCTAAAGTCAAGCTTGATTCTTTTAACATGGATCAAGAATTTCCTTTATTATTATTATTATTATTATTATTTTTACTTTTTTTCTAAAAAGTAAAATCTAAAAGAAAATAAAAAATCTACAAAGAAAGGTAAAATCTAAAAAAGAAATAAAAACCTAAAAAGAAAATGAAAATCCTAGAAAGAAAAAAAAATAAAAAGCCTAAAAGAAAATGAAAAATCCTAGGTTAGAATCTACCCCCCCATACCTATCTCATGCATTGTCCTCAATGTATGCAATATAAAAGATGCATGAAATAGGTAAAGGTAAAAAATCACTCCCTCCGCCGTTTTGGACCAGCGGTGGTGCTGGGTCCAGCCGACTGAGATCGCCGTAACCCTGCCTCAATGTGGTCCAACCTAGAGGATTGCTCCTCCACTTTCTTCCTTAGTCGAACCTGCCCCCTAAAAATCTTCTTCATGCCCTTCCAAATGGTGGACATGAAGGCACGTGAATCTGTTGGGGGATCCTGACGCCAAAATTGAGGCTCATCTTCCTCCTCTAAACTTTTCTCAGAAGAGGACTCCACCGGCACATCTTCGGGCTGGACACTAGGGGTCCAAACAGTATGCAAACAACTGTTATAAGAGCTAGTGGGTCACTCTGGTGTCACAAATACCCGATCAAAATAATCAAATACGGCGTCCGGTAGAAAAGTCCTACACAGACATGCAATCAGAATGGGGTGAGAGTGTTTGGCACCACGGGTGCGTGAGGTGTTGGCAAGTATTGCGTGAAAGATGGTCTTGTTTAAACAGACCGTGTGTTGCCTAGTCATCAAATCATAAATTATCTGTAACACCGGGCAGTTGAATGAAGTTGTGTGGTCCAGCCCTAAGATGTTACGTTGGATCCAGCGTCCAACGCAGTGTACGTTCCTAAAAGTGGTGCTGGCCTTTAGCCCGCGGTCTTGCTCCGTACAGCGAGCCCCCATAACTGTCATGTAATCGATAAGTAGGAGAGGGTCGCTGTGCTGGGGCGGAACTAGCATTCAAAAGTGTGTTTTTATGAAATCAGATGAAAAGCTCGAATGTGCTAATGTACCCTCGATACTTCCGTTATAGCATTGGCTTAACGGGTCGAATCCACAGGGAAGGGAGGCGATAGAAGCATTGACAGTCTCTATTCAGGTCAGTTGTTAACACTTCTTCTTTGTTAAAAGAATGAAAAAAAAAGTGAAAAAGAAAAGGAAAAGGAAATCCAGAATGTGGTAGGTGAGGAGAGCGATGAAAACGGCGATGTGAAAATCAAATAGAAGAGTGGTTTGGAAAACAAAATAGAAAAGGAGATGAAACAAGGATGAACTAAGTAGGCGGTGAAAACAACGATGAAAATGATAGAAAGAATTTTGGAAAACGATTTCTAAATCAAGATGAAAGAAAACTTATGACTACTAACTACTAAATGCTCCACTAACCATGCTAACCTCTTCGAGATAGTTGCCTCCCATTTTGATCCTTGGCCATCACAATCCTTGGCTCCAAGAGACGGTACAAAGCATGGCACATGGATGGTTCATCACATTCAAAACATTGCATCAAGAACAAGCTAATACAAGCATCACTCATTACACTACTAGCATGAAATAAAAGAGAGTTAGCTTGGTTAGCAAGTTAGCAAGTTAGATGTTAGAACCCATCATCTTTGGCCATCAATGGCTCTTGCAAGAACAAGGCCTTGTAGAGGTAACCCGATTCATGTGGATTATCAAGTAAGTGGTTAGATGGTTAGTGGTTAGTAGTTAGATTGCCATGAGAAGAAAAAGTTAGCAAGAAATCATGTAGAAGGTGAAGGAGATTACATTGGAAGAGAAAGGAGGCATCTTTACATAGAGTGTCACTCTCTATTACATCAATCCCTTGCTTTCTCTCTCTAGAAATCACTCAGTCCTACTACAATAATCTAAGAAAAAGAAATGAAAAATACAAGAAATGAAGAACACTTACCTACACTACACTAAAATCTGGACCTACTCCTAAAAACGAAAACTGCTCTCGGTTTGGGCCATTGCAGGGGTATTTATAGGCCTCAGAAGCATCCAGAAGACGAGACGGGGCCACGCGTCGAAAATCGACTCGTGGCTCCACTATTTTGCCGCGGAAACAGCTATTGCCGCGTTTTCGCGGCAATCGCAGGGAGAGGGGTCCCAGGTTTTTGTCAGTCGCTCCCTCTGGCTTCGAGAATGTGCAGGGTATATGCTGTTTCTGGTAATTTCGCCCGAATATTCGTCTGACATGTGCAAGAGGCTAGGTTCAATGAATCTTTGATTGAGGCCAAACCTGCACAAAAAATACGAAATTTCAGAATTACATAAATAAAAACTAAATTACATGAAAAAGAAAAACAAAGACCTAAGCTAAGAAATGGAAAAACTAGTCTAAAATCCTAATCTGCATTGACGTCCACTTTCAGCACAGAAAATGCCTTTTTATAGGCCAAAACCCCAACAACCAAGATCCCGGGGAGGTCGGGGGAGTTCACGCTCCCCCTAACTCCCCAAGATTGCCGCGGAAACGCGGCTATTGCCGCGTTTCCGCGGCAAGGGTGTGGCCAGGTGGCCACACCCTGTTGGTGGGTCTCTCCGGGGTCTTCTTCTAGCTTTATCCTTTGTTGGTTTTGTCGTTTGAGCTCCGGATTCTGATGATCTGGCCACACCCTGTTGGTGGGTCTCTCCGGGGTCTTCTTCTGGCTTTATCCTTTGTTGGTTTTGTCGTTTGAGCTCCGGATTCTGATGAAATGGCCTTGGATTCTTGGCTTTAACCGATCGATTCTGAGAGGATTCTTCTCAACCGGTTTCAACCTCTTGATTTTGCCCTGATTTTATGTGTACGAATTAACTCTGATTTAATTCAGAATTCTGGTGGGCTTTTGGGCTCATTTCTCTTCATCTCCTTAAGGATTGGGCCTGCAAATAAATTAAACAAATACTTAGGACAATGCAGGCTTTTATTCTAAAATAAGTATGGAAATGTGACATTAAATATGTAACATTAGCAACCAATCAATCTTCTTGATAATCCTTGGCTTGGCCTCCAAGTAATGCGGGATTAATTACCATTAAAGAGGTTTAATTAGGCTCTTATTACCCCTTTGCCCTTGAACTTTAGATTTACCTGCAATAAAGACCAAAACACGATTTAGATGACAATTTTATTCATAAATCTGTGAGAGAATGCGATATAATAATGCATAATCGTAGACTAATCACACCCCCACACTTATTCTTTTGCTCGTCCCGAGCAAAACAAGAAAAGAAAACTATACTACCAGGGTTATTACACCACTTTCGCAGGTGACGCGATTGCACTGAGCGTGTGCAACAAGCCGATAAACCTCTAGGTTACCCTAGAGGAGGAGTGTTGTCTCCTGAGGGTTTTCAGCGGATTGCACCCACAAAATCCATAAAGAAAGAAGACAAATGTTAGTATTTTGAAAACACATTTTGAAAGAGAGACAAGTTTATAAAATATTTTTGCAAAAATATAGGCGATCTAAGGTCATAAGTCCACCACAAATCATTCTTCCTTAAACTTAGTCTCTATGCAAGATATTGTCTTCAATTAAGGTAAGAATTCAAAATTGGATTGAATAATTTATCTTTCATAAAACTTAGATAATATGCACTTTGTGATAGTGAAGATTTCTGGGATTTCAACTCTAACCATCAAGCCATTATTTATATTATATATATATATATTTTCTCTTTTTCTTCCCTTAGTTTTCTTAGGCTTTCTAGTTCACCCATGTAGCGAGCCTATAACCGATGACTCCCAAACCGGACGGTTCTAGGGCACCAGATGAGAAAACATCCCTCGGGTTAAAGGACTCGAGTAAACAAGGCCACAAAACTAAGGGGGATTATTTGATTCTTTTGACCACCGTTAGGCGTGAATAATCATGCTTCTTGAGGCACAATTATCCAGCTTAATAAGTGATGTTTTATTATATATTTTTTCTTTTTATTATTTTTTTATATATGGCATTTTAGGTCTTTGTTTCCATCCCAAAAAAATGTGTAAGTGTCATGTGCATACTATCTAAGGCAAAAAATTCAAGATAAAAATCTCTCTCCAATTTATCTTACTTAGCCTATAATTTTAAACAAGATCTATTATTTCAACTAGGTTTAAGATGTCATAATTAAGGCTTTCTTAATTTCTAAGATCATCTTAATTTTCTTAAAAATAGATTAAAACTTTGTCTCTTATTTCAAAAAGTTTTTTTAAAGAAAGAGAAAATTCCTATACAAAAGGGAAGATTTCTAAAATTATCCTTAAAAGAAGTATAAAAGAAAGAAAATCTAAAAGACTCTACGTTAGTAAACCCTCCCCCACACTTATCTCATGCATTGTCCTCAATGCATCGTAATGTATGTATGCATGAAACAAATAGAGAGGGAAGGAAAAATCACCTCAAGGTGGTGGTTCCGGTGGTGGTCTGATTGGTTCACAAAAGGCGGCCCAATCATTCTTGCGTGGAGTCCGGAGGAACCCACCAGAGACCTCCATGATACAACCCATTAGAAATATGTATATATGCATGATTTTTATTAGGAGTTTTACCCTATCTAATTTTCAAATTTTCAAAATAATTTCGTAGTCAAAATTTTCAAAGCCCTTGTCCCAGAATGGAATGATTGATTTGGACTCAGGAAGTACAGGAACTAATATCGACTCAGAAAAATGACTCAAGTCAAGTAAAGGTTCGGGAGTCGAGATCGGTTCAGGAAGTGGGTCCAAATCAAGAAGTTGAAACTCAAGTCCACAATCATTTCCCCATGATGGAATGTGACTTTCTAAGAGTGGTGATTCAAGTTCAGGAATGACAGGTATGGGAATCAAAACTGACTCTAAAATGTTACTCAAATTGGGTATTATAACAGGAGTCAATAATGATTCAGAAATTTGAACTGGATCACAAATTTGAGGATCAAAGTCACATTCCTCATTGAGTTCAATTCCACAAAAATGAGAACTTGCCAATTTTTCAATGGGACTTTCAAAAGTAAGAAATTGGTTAAGTTCAATATGATCATCATAAATGATTGGTGATTCAATTTCACAATGGATTGGCACTGGATCCAATACTGACTCGGGAAAAGGATTGAAATCAGGTGAAGATACTGGAGTCATAATTGAATCATGAAGTAGAATTGAATCATTAATTTGAGGTTCATGATCATATTCATGTTCAAGTTCAATTTCAAGAAATGGATAACTTGCCAAAATGTCAATGGGATCTTTAACATTTGAAGTTTGGACAAGTTCAGATGGGTGTGCTGAAATTGAATCTTGATTTCCAAAACAACATGACTCTTTGGCTCTGTCAGAATGGGTAGTGACATTAGAAATAGGATGAGAATGAAGAGTTTGGATCATCATATCTATGTCACGGTTACGAGCATTTTGAGCCTGAGTCATGAATTCAAGCATCTTTTTATAAGTCATTGGTTCATCGTTTTGTTGAAGAGATGCAGTGTTGTTTTGGAATTGGTGGTGAAATTGTGAGTCCATCAGATTTTGTGATTGTTGTTTGGACTCACAAAAAGTTCCTTACTCATTTCCAAGGCAGATAGTTGTTCATTGTGAAGAGGTTGAACTGAGTAAGACTCTTGAAAATACTGTGGAATTGGAGAGGCCAATGTTTCTTGAAGTTGTTGCTCGGCCCTCTGTAGATTGGCTTCTAAACTCTTTAGTAACTCAGATTTTTCTTCTTCAATGGGAGGTCCAAAAAAAGGAGTATAGGAAGCACATTCGGAGAATGAATATTGTGTAAATTGTGGACAAGGTGGACATGGGGAATATGGTGGACAAGGAGGTTGAAAATTTAACTCGGGGGACTTGAATCCCCATTGACTCTGTGACGAGTTGAAATTATTCTGGAAATTATAGTTATAAGAATGTGGGTATGGGTTGTATTGATTCGGATGAGGCCAACCCGGTGTACGTGATTGGTGCATATTGTAAAACGCCGGGTTGGAATTATCCGAACCAAATGGGGTTGGTGTGAAATATGGATTCATGTTCGGATTGAAAGAATTGTTATTATTGAATGCCATTTCACAAATAATCACAATCAAAAAGAAAAATCAAACAACAAACAAAAAGAAAAGAAAAACCAAGCCAATAGGAGGGTTGACCTAGACCTAGATGTCCCTAGGGGCCAACGTCTATTCAAATTTTATTAGGGCTTGGGTTGTGTGAGTGGGGAGATAATTTTTGGGCTAAGGAAGGGTTATGAAATCCCACCTTATCTTGTTTGGGTTTTGCCCTTAATTTCAATTCGTGCAAGTGTGCAATATAGACAAGCATATAACACAAAGCGAAATCACCCACGTGTTTGTCCTATGCTATATGCAATGCCATATGTACATCTCCATCCAAATCACAACAATAGAACAAAATACAGTATATTGGAATTGAATTGACAAGTGCCTAAATGCAAATGTCTAAACCGTTTTAAAAGCGTCCAATTACCGTATTTTAGTTCTTTTATTTATTTATGGTGTGTAGGCAAGCAAAGCAGAAAGATAGCAGTACAAATCAACTAGCTATTACAAGATACATATCCCAGAACAAACAAGATACAAAATTATTGCACAATGGCCGCGGTTGCGCGGCAAATATCGCGATGTCGCGGCTTTTGTTTAGAAACTGGGGCCCTGCTTTCAAGAGCAGGGAGAGGCAAAGCTAGTTTCTGTTCTGCAATGTTAAGCACCTGTAAATATTGCCCTGCACACCAAAACAGAGAAGACAATGTTAACAAAAACGTGACATCAAAACCATTCCCTTCCCCGGCAACGGCGCCAAAATTTTGATCGTGGGCGGAACTAGCACTCAAAAGTGTGTTTTTATGAAATCAGATGAAAAGCTCGAATGTGCTAATGTACCCTCGATACTTCCGTTATAGCATTGGCTTAACGGGTCGAATCACAGGGAAGGGAGGCGATAGAAGCATTGACAGTCTCTATTCACGTCAGTTGTTAACACTTCTTCTTTGTTGAAAGAATGAAAAAGAAAGTGAAAAAGAAAAGAAAAAGGAAATCCAGAATGTGGTAGGTGAGGAGAGCGATGAAAACGGCGATGTGAAAACCAAATAGAAGAGTGGTTTGGAAAACAAAATAGAAAAGGAGATGAAACAAGGATGAACTAAGTAGGCGGTGAAAACAACGATGAAAATGATAGAAAGAATTTTGGAAAACGATTTCTAAATCAAGATGAAAGAAAACTCATGGCTACTAACTACTAAATTCTCCACTATCCATGCTAACCTCTTCGAGATAGTTGCCTCACATTTTGATCCTTGGCCATCACAATCCTTGGCTCCAAGAGACGGTACAAAGCATCGCTCATGGATGGTTCATCACATTCAAAACATTGCATCAAGAACAAGCTAATACAAGCATCACTCATTACACTACTAGCATGAAATAAAAGAGCATGAAATAAAAGAGAGTTAGCTTGGTTAGCAAGTTAGCAAGTTAGCAAGTTAGATGTTAGAACGCATCATCTTTGGCCATCAATGACTCTTGCAAGAACAAGGCCTTGTAGAGGCAACCCGATTCATGTGGATTATCAAGTAAGTGGTTAGATGGTTAGTGGTTAGATTGCCATGAGAAGAAAAAGTTAGTAAGAAAATGTAGAAGGTGAAGGAGATTACATTGGAAGAGAAAGGAGGCATCTTTACATAGAGTGTCACTCTCTATTACATCAATCCCTTGCTTTCTCTCTCTCTAGAAATCACTCAGCCCTACTACAATGATCTAAGAAAAAGAAATGAAAAATATAAGAAATGAAGAACACTCACCTACACTACACTAAAATCTGGACCTACTCCTAAAAACGAAAACTGCTCTCGATTTGGGCCATTGCAGGGGTATTTATAGGCCTCAGAAGCATCCAGAAGACGAGACGGGGCCACGCGTCGAAAATTGACGCGTGGCTCCACTACTTTGCCGTGGAAACGCGGCTATTGCCGCGTTTCTGCGGTAATAGCAGGGAGAGGGGTCCTAGGTTTTTGTCAGTCGCTCCCTCTGGCTTCGAGAATGTGTAGGGTATATGCTGTTTCTGATAATTTCGCCCGAATATTTGTCTGACATGTGCAGGAGGCTAGGTTCAAAGAATCTTCTAGATAATCCTTGGCTTGGCCTCCAAGTAATGCGGGATAATTATCATTAAAGAGGTTTAATTAGGCTCTTATTACCCCTTTGCCCTTGAACTTTGGATTTACCTGCAATAAAGACCAAAACACGATTTAGACGACAATTTTATTCATAAATCTGTGAGAGAATGCGATATAATAATGCATAATCATAGACTAATCACTGTGTGATACTAGGGACACTGGTGATTTCCTCAAGGAGAGGAAGCGTGATAAACAAGTCGCCCAAGGGCATGTGCACGGTGAATTGGTATGTGTGTATATCTACGGATGCATGGTCAATGGATGTGTAGAACAGTGCTACCAATACAGGACAGTAAAAAGCATCGTTCTCAGAATTATCGTACACTAAAGCATACCAATCTCATGCCCTAATCCGATTTAGGAACATATGTCCATAGCCATTAGGATCACACAAAATTTCCCAAAATCTTTTTCAGCAAAAATATTAGGTGCCATGCTATATATTTAGATCAAAGCAATAGAATGGAGAGATTGAAATTCAAACCGCCCCCGGAATTCGTGGGGGAAAAAAATTCCGATCTTGCAGAGGGCACAGAAAAGGTCTGATGGAATCTGTGGCACCAGATTGGCCACGAGCGTCAGAAATAAACTGGTGAAGACTTTGGCGGCGCTCTGGAAACGTCAAGGATGCCGCGGATCTGCGGCCAGGGTCGCGGAAGCGCGGCTGACAGGAAGTCTTTGGGGAAGGAAAAAATTGCAGAGGGCGGCGCTCGAAGGGAGGTTTCAGATCTAAGATTGGTTTTGTGTTTGAAGAGAGGAGGGGTAGGGTAAAGAGGATATTTATAGGGGGGAAAAGGTTGAAAGTCCCACTTTTATCCCTAGGTAAAAAGTAATATTTACAAACCTAGGGATTTGAAGTTGAAAGAAGTGAAGGAGTTTGACCCTAGGGAGAAGTAATATGTAGAAACCTAGGGTTTTGTAGAATTCTTTTAAATGAATTAGCACAAAAGTCCCTTATTTTCTTCTTTTTCTTTTTTTTATTATTATTTACAAAAGAGTAAAAAAAATTATTTACAAGGAATATATACAAGTGTGTCCATCGCCTAGGCTTTTCTTTGGTCGTTTTCCTCTGGCCCGTTTCCCATCGTTCCAATGTGTCTGTTTGCGCGGGCTCAGTTGGGAAACGAGTCAATTATTTTCTGAGCCTTAGGCATTTCCAGTTTCAATTGCTCATTTTTATTCATCCTCATTTCACCACAATGTTCACTAAAAATTTCTTCATCACCACTTTTTTTACTCTGAATTTCTTTATTCCCAATGTTAAGAAATTCCAGCTCATCTTCATGCAACTCCTCAAAACTGAGGTCAACATTTTCCTTTAGAGATGTACAATTAGTTAACCGACCCCGAGTTGGCTCATCCAAACACATGATTTCGTCAGCGAAGAGGTCTTTAAAAGATATATCAATCGGAGGTTCTTGAATTGTATCCTCATGTGATACATTCACGGTTGGCTCACTGAAAGTGAAAATATCCAAATCAACTTTCCCCTTTTGAAAGGGTACTCGGATAACAGGATTTTCCACTTCAAGAGAATCACAAACTTGCGACTCATCTTTACTTTTCTCCTCACAATTATTTCTGACAAAGTTAACCTCGAATGTTTGATCTTTTATCCTACGAGGTTGCATGCTGAAGACATTCACTTCTCTCGTCATGTCACCAAAAGTTATCCTTATTGACCCATTCCTACAATTGATGATGGCATTTGCTGTAGCCAGGAATGGTCGTCCCAAGATGACAGGAGTTTGAGCCCTATGATTGGTATTAGACACAGGTTGTGTTCAAGAACTACAAAATCGACAGGGTAAATGAACTCCCCAACTCTGACAAGAACATCATGAATTTCCCCCTTGGGTCTCTTAACAGAGCGATCAGCCAGTTGTATCGTCATTTGGGTCGGTCAGAGATCGCCTAACCCTAATTGTTGATACGCAGAAAAAGGCAGGAGATTGATACTGGCCCCCAAATCAAGTAGTGCCCTATTGATTGTAGTCTGTCCTATGACACAAGAGATTGTCGGGCTCCCTGGGTCCTTGTATTTCTCAGGAATTGGCCCAGTGAATAACTCACTGATGTTGGATGCTAGGAAGACTTTCTTAGGGACTTGTGTTTTCCTCTTCTTGGTGCACATTTCCTTTAAGAATTTTGCATATGATGGCACTTGTTGTATTGCATCAAGAAGAGGTACATTGATTTGGACCTTGTTAAACATTTCTCTTATCTTCTCCATATGAGCATTCATCTTGTGATTTGTAAGCCTATTTGGAAATGGTACACTAGGCTTATAAGGTTGCTCATCGACTTTTTCTTTTCCCTTGGCTTTTGAAGTTGATGGCTCTGAACTAGAAGATGGATTGTCAGAAGTTGGTTGTACTGGGACTGGAGGTGTTGACTTTGGTCCTGGCTGGGATGATTGATTAGAAACCCTATTATCTACCCTCCTTCTAGATCTCAGAATATGAATAGCGTTGCAATGACTGGGGCCCATGTCTTCCACTCATGCAGAGGGAAGTGATGTTTGGGATTGGGCAATGGCTGGCTTGGTAGCATACCTTTTTTTCTCTCATTTACAGATTTAGCCAATTGCCTTATCTGGACCTGTACTTTATTCATTTCCTAATGTTGGGTTTTTATGGAGGTTTCTATCATTTTTTTCAACTTTGATACTTTCTCATCTGAATCATTCTGGGGTGGATGTTGATGGTATGGAGACTGAAAGTGTGTTTGGTAGTGTGGTGGGCTCTGATAAGATTGTGATTGTGGTGGACTTTGATATGGATGAAATTTCGGTAAATTTTGGTTGAAACTGTGTTGAGGAGGCTGAGCATGATATTAATTTGGAAATGGTGGCCTAGGTTGCTCAGGACCAGACTGACTCCAAGAAAAATTTGGATGGTTTCGCCATCCCGAATTGTACGTATTGGAGTATGGATTGTTGTGGGGTCTGGTAAATGCAGCATTCGTATTCTCCTAATATGATTAAAACTGGTATACAGGACACTCCTCGAATACATGGTTGAGGTCATGGCAAAAGGTGCAACCTGGTTTGACCACAGGTGATGGGTTAACCTGATTGACAACAGAATGTTCCCTTGACTCAAGCAGTTCTATCCTCTTCATTAATTGTGTGATCTTAGCCTCAGCTGCTATGGAGGATTCTATGAAATGCATACCGATTCTGGAAGTGGTGGGAGTGGGTTTATCAGGGCATGACTCCCACTGAATTGTTTTCTCAGCTAAGGCTTCAAAGAGATCCCACCCCTGATTCTCATCTTTCTTCAAAAATTCCCCTTGGCACATGGATTCAAGGAGTTTTTTTCGTTTGGTAATCAAGTCCGTTTGGCACTGACGCCATTTCTCTATGCCGTGATGAGGACATAGGGCTAGAAGGTCTTTGAAACGCTCAAAATATTTTCAGAAGGGTTCGTTTGATTCCTGCTTGAATTGCATGATGTTCTTTCACATGAGGGCTATCTTGTGAATGGGAAAATTTCTTAAGAAAGACTTTTACAAAATCATCCCATGAAGATATCGAACTGGCAGGAAGATTGTAAAGCCATTTCTTAGCTAAGTCCTTCAGTGCAAAAGGTATGAACCTTAACCTAACAACATCCTCAATCAATTGGAAAATTCTCATCATTACACATACTTCTTCACACTCTCGAATGAAGAAGTACGCGTCCTCAGACTCTAAACCATGAAATCGTGGCAGTGTATTGATGAATTGTGGTTTCAGCTCAAAATGATTTCCATTGGTAACAGGGAGAAGAATGCATGACGGAAGCGAAGTGCGAATTGGGTAAAATCTATCTTGAAGCGAAACATTTTTTTCCATTATTGGGATAGTGTCAAGTGGTGGTGTATGTGCAAGTATAGAAAATCTAACAAGTCTTGCAGAATCTGTATCCCGGTACCACTCTTGCATATACAGTCACAAACAACGTTCACCGATCACACTAGCGAAAAAATGAAAATAACAAACAATAAAAGAAAAATCAATCACAAGCTATCTAGGATACCTGGACCTAGACGACTCCTAACTGTTGATGAACCAAAGAAGGTTGTTGCTTGAATCAGACCACAGCTAATCAGCCAGGTAGGGGCAAAATACGGTGGGAGGTATCCGTGCGTAAGCAACGGGCCTTAATTATGCCAAACCATGGTATCTTCGAGGCTTAACCTCTTAATCCCCAGCCTTAGACACTGATTTCACTGGAGTATGAATCAAAAATAACTTCCAACTTCAGCCGATCTCCTACTGAGTCTGGATGTCCCTAGGGCCAACGTCTATCAGATTTTATTAAAAGCTTGGGATTGTGAGTGCTTGGAAAATGATTTTTGGGCCAAGGAAAGGGTGATGAAATCCCCCACCTTATCTTATTTATGGGGTGATGCCCTTAAAATCAGTTTGGTGCAAGTGTACAGTATAAGCAAACAAGGTTCACTCAAAGCGATATAAATCAACCGAAGTGAGTCCTAGTCAAAATGCAATGCGCACGTACCTTGCTCCAGCACTCTTCAACAATAAAGTAAAGGAATTGAAAAGACACGTGCCTAGAAATGCAAACGTTTAATCAATTTTTAACTTTGCAACCAATATTTTACTGTTGATTATTATCAGAAATAAGGTGAAGCATACAAGAATTAAGTACTGCAGCAGCTGTATTTTTGCAGAGCAAGCAACCCTGCAGAAAACTGTGAGTAGTTCACTCCTCTTTGCCGCGGATCCGCGGCTTTGGCCATGGAATCGCGGCAAATCAGAGGGCACCTGGTCTCTGCTTTCTAGAGCAGAGGCCCAGGGCCACTTATATGTTACTGCAATGCTAGTTTTCCTATTTCTTCACCTGTAACCTGCAACAGAGAAGAAAGTTCGTTTAGTTCTTCAATTAGATGTAAACCGTTGCTCTCCCCGGCAACGGCGCCAAAAATTTGATAAGAAAAGAGTAGGGGAGTAGAATTGCACAAATATTCAACAAAAGAGGGAAGGTTTAGAAACAACCTTTGGTGCTTACTCACTCCAAAATGTATTCACAATGCTTGATATACTCCTTCCGAATCACCGTAATAGTATAGCTAATACGGGTCGATCCTCAGGGAGAGCTCGCGATAGAAGCTTTAACGGTCGAATGATGAAGAAAGAAAACAAGGGTTCTTCTTTGTTTAAAAAGAATCAAAAAGACATGGAGAAATAGGTGAAAGAAGTTGTGGTGGATTTATGAATGAAAATAAAAACGATGAAAAGTAAATGAAAAGAATTCGAAAACAAGACTTGCTTAAGAAAGAACACTAGAAGAAGAAAAACTTGTAAAAGACTTTGAGATGTAAGAAACCATGACTAGCTAACCTTTCTAATTTACTAACTTACTAATCTCCATTATGGTGATGCATGCCTCGTGTTGATTCATCGGCAAATGTTTGTCTTGCTTGTTGGTCAAGTTACTTTCCCACTTGATAGATGAGTGATCTTCTTGGACTTGTCTTGTAGCCTCATTGATTTCATCGGCTCTCAAGATAGAATTTCAATGGTGGAATCGAGGAGTGTCACTCAAGGGATACTAAGGAAGAAGATACAAAATTCATTAGTCATTCAAGGCCATACATCAAGTTAGCATTGAAGTAAGAAAGTTGTACAACAAATAGCATATGGTTGGTGCTCCATCTCCATGTTCCATCAAGGCACTTGTTTTAAAGACAAGGCTCTAAATGAGGCACACATGAATCATATGGAATTACAACAAGAATTTGCCAAGAATGAAAGTAACCCATCATCTTCATCGGGATGAAAGAGACTCAAAATTGCAAGATGAAAAGTTAGCAATCACCCAAGAGTTAGAAGTTAGTAAGGTTAGTGGTTAGCTAGTCATGTTAGAAGAAGTTAGCTAGACATTGCCATGAAAGAAAACAACAATTCAATATAGAAAGGAAATGCTAGAAATGTAAAGCTTGAAGAATGTAAATACAAGAAATGTAAAGCACTAGAAATTGCAATAGATGAGAAGGGAGAATGGATTAATCCTTGCTTCAAGTTGTCACACCTTGGATTACAAGCTTTCACTCTCTCTCTCTATCTCTCTCTTGTAGAATTTCTAGGATGAAGAAGAAGACTAAGAGCACTAAAAACCTAGAGAAAAACCTAAAAATTACAAGCTCTTTCCTCTAATCTCTCCTCTCTTTTCGCAGAGTCCTTGGCAGTCTATTTATAGGCTTCAGAAGAGGAGGGACCTCACATCCTGACCGTGGATCAATCGCTGGCTCAACGGCCAGATAAATGCCGCGGATCCGCGGCCAGAGCCACGTTTCCGCGGCAGAATCTTGGCCGTTGTGCCAGAGATTTCTGTTGCCAGTTTGTTACGTTCTGTTAGCCACGTGGATCTTCTAGAATGATGACTAGGCGCGTGAATGTCTCCAGATCCTGGGCTCAACTCTTGGGCTTCTCTTTTGGGCCTTAATTAATCCTCTTTAATTCTTGATAATTCCATGGATTATGGGCCTCTTCTCCATTAATATTGGACCTGCAAAAATAGAGAGAAAAAGAGTAAAAAACACATTTTTATTGATATAATGCATGGTATGGATGTGGAAAAATATGCAAAAATGAATAACAATCAGCTGGCCACGTGCATTGGCGCGTGGCTTCTCCTGGTCCGTCCATCTGGTCGTTTCCTTCTGGAAGCTGCATCTTGACTCTTCATCTTTGGATTTTGAGATAACTTGGGAAGCAAGTTACCCTAGATCTCAAATCTTCCCATATCCTTTAAACGAAATTTGCTATCCTTCTTTGGCTTTTATCCTCATCCTGTAAGTGTTTAGGGTTGAATAGAAGTCTATCCTTCCCTATTCTTTGTATTTGCAACTTTGGCCCTTGTGTATTTGCAATTTCGGCAAATGATATTTGCAACTTTTACATTGGGCTTGAATATGGGCTTTTGGGCTTCTTTTAGGCTTTATTTATTATTAAAATAAGAACTCAAGGCCTGCACACAATAAATAATAAAATATTAGTAAATGTGCAGAATTATATGAATAAATATGAAAATGTGATGGTAAATGTCATGATAAAAATACACTTTTCACTACCAATCATTTTCTATAATTCGTATCAATGTTTTTATGTTTCCTTCATTGGTATCAAGATGCTCTACTTTGAAAAATTTTAATTGATATCTTAATTGATTGTCACCCCTTATTTAGATAATTTGTGTTTTAGACAAAAGGGGAGAACATTGTTTTATTGCTTTTAAACCCTTTATTGTTTCTTTGTTTCGAACAAAAAGGGGGAGAAGAATGTTTTTGTTTTTACTTGCACCCATTTGTTGATGATTGACAAAAAGGGGGAGAAGTATTTGAGTTTATATGCATGGTTTATATGCATGTTTTGTTTTATTTATTAGTTTGTAGTTTAATTGTTTAATTAGTATCAAGAGCATTATTTAAGAACATGTTTTTTATTGGTATCAAGAGTTTATTGGTATCAAGAGTTTATTGTTATCAAGAGCACGTTTTATGCATGATGCATTTCATATGTTTGGTATCTGGAGCATGTTTTGTTTTTGAACATTTCATTGGGTATCTAGAGCCTTTTATTGTTTTTGCATTGTCAGTCATTGCATATTTATGTTTATTTGTTTTATGCATGAGTTAAGGTGGAGCTTCTTTGAAGCTTAACTTTAATCCATGCATATATAACTCCATGAGTTTTGTCATCATCAAAAAGGGGAGATTGTTGGCCCAGAGGCCTTCCACTCTAGTTTTGATGATGATTAACTCATGTAGTTATATGTACTAATAATCTTGTGATTTTAGTTTCAGATCATTAATCAAGTTATTAGTAGGTGATTAGCTTCAACAAGATGATTTGGAAGATTTCACATGTTGATTCAAGAGCCCGAGCGTCAAAGATCATATATAGCACTTGCTCGGTGGATCAAGGAGTTTTGGAACGAGTCGGCTTGGAGACGGCACTCTACAAGAAGACATCGGTACCATAGTTTAGTTTTGTGTTTAGATCCAAATTGTAAAGATTAGAATAGTATGATACGCTCAAGTTCACAACACACACGTTTCATGTTTTGAATATTGGTTTTTGATTTTTTCCGTTTTTGGTTTAACCGATCTTGGTTTGCATGAATAGATAGATTCAAAACAAGTTTACATGGTTTAATATATATAAGATTTGTTCTATATACATGCATGCTTTAACTTCTTAGACAAACTTAGTTTTGACTTACTTATTCATGTGTTCTATGTTTGGTATTTTTAACAAAACATATTTTGGAATTAAAGTCAAAAACATGGATATATATATGTTTCATGTATATAGGATTATATCTATATACATCATGCCTAAATGTTGTTTAATACCATGTTTTTGTATTTGGATGAGTTTTGGACAAAGTGTATTTTCTATTCAAAAATTCAAGTTTTAGAAAATACAGTTTTTGATTTTTGGTAAAAATGATAAGACACAAAAATGTTTCAAAATATTTGTTATTTGTGATGAAATTTTTATCACAAGCTTATATTTCAAAATAAAATGATAAAACTATTTTTGTGTATTTTTAGAAGATTTATGAGAATTTTTAGGATTAAAAATTAATTGTTTTTCTGACCAGAACTGCTGCTGCCAGGCTAGGTCAGTCGACCGAAACGGTCGACCGGACCAAGTAGCCGGTCGACCGTAGCAGTCGATCGACGTGCACGGATACGTGCACGCTGGCTGCCCCATTAGCCGGTCGACCGCAGGTCGACCGACTGAAAGCAGGTTGCTCTCTGTTTGTGCACGGTCGACCGAGCGGTCGATCGGCCAGAGAGCCGTTGCTCTCTGGTTCTGGGGACGGTCGAACGCCCGGTCGACCGGTAGCTGCCTACGGTCAAATATGGCCGTTGGACGGTCGACTGACCGGTCGACCGTGGTTCAATTTTGGCAGTTTCTGCTGCCAACGACTATAATTTTCTGGGGGCTATAAATACCCCATTGGAAAGAGGTTTTCTCTAAGAATTTTTGGACGAATTTTCTGAGCTTTCTCTAGTGTTTTCACAGCAATCAAAAGAAGTTTTGGGCTTTAAATTGAACAATCTATTTGGTATTTTTGCTAGGGTTTGGAAAATCAAGAAAGGGTTTTTGGGAAAAAATTTTGATTCAACTTCTTCATCTTGGTTTCTAGTTTTTCCAAAGATTTTCTTTGAGTTTTTGATTTCCATTCCTTTGGTTTTCTCCACACTTGAGCTACATCTACTATCTTTTTCTATAGATCTTTGTGTGGGAAAAGAGATTGTTTGTGATTGTTTGTTTAGACCACCAAGTTGTAAACCCTTCATTTGCTTGGCTTTGTGCCTTTCCCTCATTGTGTTGAGGAGGTTGTGCATTTGGGTTGTATCCCTCAAGTTGTGAGGTGATCCTTATGTTGCTTTGTGCCAATCCCTCAAGTTGTGAGGTGATTGTTTGTTGGCTTGGTGTTGTGCCTCAAGGAGGAGGTTGTGTTTGTAAGGAGAGGAGTTGGGTACTCCTTGTAATTGTTATTGCCCCAAATCCTCGGTGGAGGATTCCTTTGTAGGAGTCCTTTGTGGACAAGCTAGTGGAGTTGAAATCCTTCTGTGTGAAGGCAGGGATGTAGAGCTGGGTGCTTGAACCTCGAAACATAAATTGTTGTTTTGTGCTTGATCCCTTGGCTCTTACTCTATCTCTCTCTTTACTTTGTGCCTTGCATCAATTCATATTGTTCATTCATAATTATTTGCTTGGCTTGTTTGAGTGTGCATCTCTTGTTAATTGCAATTAGTTTTTAAATTCCGCATAAGTTCAATAGATTAGCACAATCACCTATTCACCCCCCCTCCAGTTCCAGAACAAACAAAACTTCATAAAGATATTCTGGATGAAGTCTTCGAATCTAATGTAACTTCAGAGGATGAAGTTTGGCAGATGTTCTTCAATGGAGCATCACGAATAGGCCTTAAAGGCAGAATCATTGCCGGCATGGGGTTGTGTTTATCTCTCCGCAGAATCATGTCCTTCCTACAGCATTTTCTTTGACGGAATCATGCTCCAAAATGTAGCGGAATATAATGCTCTGCTCATTGGTCTTCAGCTCGCCCACAGAATGGGGGTACACTATCTCGAAGCTTACGGCGATTCAAAACTGATTATCAGTCAGGTTAAAGGCGAATATGAGGTCCGTCACGAAGACTTGGTGCCTTAGTATCGCACGGTCATCGAATTGGCTAATCTGTTTGATAGTTTCTACATCGAACACGTGTCTCGATCTCAGAATACTAAGGCGGATGCTCTTGCTGCATTAGCAACAACACTAGCCTTACCAGTTGATTGAGGCAAAACCTGCACACAAAAATAAAGAATTTTAGATTTAGAATGAAGATGTGCAAGTGCTCAATTCTTACCGCTATAGCAAGTGGCTATGCGGGTCGTGATATACAAGGAGGTTTACGATGGAAGCGTTCAAGGTTCTTTATTGAGATCTTTATGAAAACAAAACGAATGTTCTCTTTGTTTTTAAAGAAATGAAAATGAAATGAGTTATGTTAAGGTTAGAGAGAAAATGGTAGAACGAGAAAGTGGATAAGAATGGAGAATGACTATTTACAAAGAAATGGGAAAGAAAGCGACTATGTACAAATGAGTTGGAAAGAATGAAAGAAGATTTGGAAGATGTAGTAAAAGAAATCGTGTGGGCGATCTAAACTAAGAAATAAAAGAAAAGAAAGAAGGTTAAAGAAATACTCACCTAGTTTGGTTGATGACTTACCTGGAAACCTTGCATGTTCTACCTTGCTTGGAGGCGTTCAACGCATAGATCTTAGGATCGAGCCCAGTCCCCATTCGCATTATATCATCAAGCGGCGCAAGAATGAAGTGATACGGATCTTGAGGAGGAGAACGTCTTCATGAACTATCGTTGGCACTCATACAACATCGTTATACTTATGCTTCTGGCTTCACTTGCAAACTCATCAAAACAAAGGAGGTAAAGTAGAAAGAGGAAGAAGGAAACAAAAGAAAATACGAACATAAAAAGAAGCTTTTACCTTTATTACTTGCAGAAACAATGGAAGAAAGGAGGATGATACATTGGTGTCACTCTCAACATCAGCCTCTCTCTCTCTTACTTACATGAATCTTCATCTAACCTAAGCTTACATACAAATTACATAAAAAGAAAAGAAAAACCTAAACTACAAGAAATGAAAACTAGGCTAAATCCTATCTCTGCATGGTCGTCCATTTTCAGCGCAAATACTGCCTTTTTATAGGCATAACCACACGAGGAGGATCCCGGGGAGATCGGGGGAGCAAACGCTCCCCCTAACTCCCCAACCAAGCCGCGGAAACGCGACTTGGCCGCGTTTCCGCGGCCAGGGTGTGGCCAGATGGCCACACCCTGTTGGTGGGTCTCTCTGGGATTTCCTTCTGCATTTATCTTCAGTTGGTTTATTCGTTTGAGTCCAGGTTTCTGACGAAATGGCCTTAGATTCTTGGCTTTAACCGATCGATTCTGAGAGGATTCTTCTCAACCGGTTTTCAACCTCTTGATTTTGCCCTGATTTACTGAGTGCGAATTAATTCTGATTTAATTCAGAATTTTGGTGGGCTTTGGGCTCATTTCTCTTCATCTCCTTAAAGAATGGGCCTGCAAATAAATTAAGCAATTAGTTAAGACAATGCAAAGTTTTATTCTAGAATAAGTATGGAAATATGATATTAAATATGCAACATTAGCGACCAATCACACCCCCATACCTATCTTTTGCTCGTCCTCGAGCAAAACAATGCGGGTCGTGATCCACAAGGAGGGTTTGCGATGGAAGCGTTCAAGGTTCTTTATTGAAATCTTTATGAAAACAAAACAATGTTCTTCTTTGTTTTTAAAGAAATGAAAATGAAACGAGTTATGTTAAGGTTAGAGAGAAAATGGTAGAATGAGAAAGTGGAGAAGAATGGAGAATGACTATTTACAAAGAAATGGGAAAGAAAGCGACTATGTACAAATGAGTTGGAAAAGAATGAAAGAAGATTTGGAAGATGTAGTAAAAGAAATCGTGTGGGCGATCTAAACTAAGAAATAAAAGAAAAGAGAGAAGGTTAAAGAAATACTCACCTAGTTTGGTTGATGACTTACCTAGAAACCATGCATGTTCTACCTTGCTTGGAGGCGTTCAACGCATAGATCTTAGGATCGAGCTCAGTCCCCGTTCGCATTATATCATCAAGCAGCGCAAGAATGAAGTGATACGGATCTTGAGGAGGAGAATGTCTTCATTAACTATCGTTGGCACTCACACAACATCGTTATACTTATGCTTCTGGCTTCACTTGCAAACTCATCAAAAACAAAGGAGGTAAAGTAGAAAGAGGAAGAAGGAAACAAAAGAAAATACGAACATAAAAAGAAGCTTTTACCTTTATTACTTGCAGAAACAATGGAAGAAAGGAGGAGGATACATCGGTCTCACTCTCAACATCAGCCTCTCTCTCTTACTTACATGAATCTTCATCTAACCTAAGCTTACATACAAAATACATAAAAAGAAAAGAAAAACCTAAACTATAAGAAATGAAAACTAGGCTAAATCCCATCTCTGCACGGTCGTCCATTTTCAGTGCAAATATTGCCTTTTTATAGGCATAACCCACACGAGGAGGATCCCGGGGAGTTCGGGAGAGCAAACGCTCCCCCTAACTCCCCAACCAAGCCGCGGAAACGCGGCTTTGGCCGCGTTTCCGCGGCCAGGGTGTGGCCAGATGGCCACACTGTTGGTGGGTCTCTCTAAGATTTCCTTCTGCATTTATCTTCAGTTGGTTTCTTCGTTTGAGTCCAGGTTTCTGACGAAATGGCCTTGGATTCTTGGCTTTAACCGATCGATTCTAAGAGGATTCTTCTCAACCGGTTTTCAACCTCTTGATTTTGCCCTGATTTACTGAGTGCAAATTAATTCTGATTTAATTCAGAATTTTGGTGGGCTTTGGGCTCATTTCTCTTCATCTCCTTAAAGAATGGGCCTGCAAATAAATTAAGCAATTAATTAAGACAATGCAAAGTTTTATTTTAGAATAAGTATGGAAATAAGATATTAAATATGCAACATTTGCGACCAATCACACCCCCATACCTATCTTTTGCTCGTCCTCGAGCAAAACAACTAAACTATACTAAGGATTATTAGACCACTTTCGCAGGTCACGCGATTGCACTGAGCATGTGCAATGAGCCGTTAAACCTCTAGGTTTCTCCTAGAGGACGAGTTTTGTCTCATGAGGGTTTTCAGCGGATTGCACCCAAAAAATCCATAAAGAAAGAGAAACAAAGTGTTAGTATTTTCGAAAAGTATTTTGAAAGAGAAAAATATTTGAAATATAATTGTAAGAATTAAGCAATCTATAAGTTATAGGAAAACTGAATTTTTCATTCCTAAACTTAGTCTCTATTCAAAAATTTGTTATCAATCAAAGTAAGGAGTCAAATTGTCTTCTCATCTAGTCTATTACTTTACCCTAAGTCATATGCACTTGTGGATGTGAAAATTTTGACTAAGGTTCATTAACTCTAACTCTTATGCCTTATATATATATATATATATATATATATATATATATATATATATATATATATATATATATATATATATATATATGGTGGTATTATACCTTAGTTTTATTAGGCTTTCTAATCTGCCCATGTAACGAGCCTTTAATCGATGACTCCCAAACCAAACGGTCTTAGGGCACCGGGTGAGAAGACACCCCTAGGACTTAAGGACTCGAGCAAATAAGGCCATAAAACTAAGGATCTTATTATATGAACCTCTTTTAGGCGTGAATACTTATGCTTTATTAGGCACAAATACCCAGCTTAATCAGAGGATTTTTATATATATTATTCTTTTCAAACTTATGTAATCATCTTTCGCATAAATACTACGGCTTGCTTAGGCCAAAGCACCTAGCTAATCAATAATTAGATTTGTTTATCTTTTTTTTTTATAAGGCATAAGAATCTTTGTTTTTGAACCCTAAGTGTGTAAGTGTATGAAGTGTGCATATTTCATCAAGGTAAAGATCAAGACTAAATTACTTTGACAAATTATCTTCCTAACATTAAAAATCAAACAAATAATCATATTTTGACCAAGTATAAGAAATCCTAATTTGGATTTTTCTATTCCTTAAAATTAACTTAATTTCTTACAAAATATATGTCAAAATATTGTTTCTATTTTCAAAAAGTTTTTAAAAGCAAAGAAAATGTTAAATTTTTTTTTAATAAAAAGAAAAACAAAAGTTATGTTAGAACCCTCCCCCACACCTATCTCATGCATTGTCCTCAATGTATGAATTAAGGCATAAATGCATGAAAAAGACGAGAGGGAAGGAAAATGTTACCTTAAGGTGGTGGTTCCGGTGGTGGTCTGATTGGTCCACGAAATGCGGCCCAATCGACTTTTCGTTGGGTTCGGAGGAATCCACCAGAAATTTCTTTAATATAACCCATTAGAATGATGTATCCATAAAGAATTTTTATTAAATATTTGACCCCATCTAATTTTCAAATTCCATAACTGATTTCAAAGTCAAATTTGTCAACCAACTCGTCCCAAAATGGAGTATGAAATGATAGAACGGTTGACTTGGACTCAGGAAGTGTAACACCCCGCTCCCGGAATACGTACTTAGTTGCGTATTCAGATTTTTTGATCGTATTTTTTGATTTACTTCCTGTATTTGTTTTGTATTATGAGTTGTTTATATGATCGTTTTGCCTTGGATCTGGATTCGTGAACTCGGAGTCAGCCTTAATCTGAACCGGGAACCCGATCCTAGTGAATTGCTCGATTTGGTCTTTTCGCTATTCCGATTTGACCGATTTCAGTTTTAAACATCATTTCCAATATTTTAGACTTTCTATGATTTTCTGAAATTTTCCTGAATTAAATGGAAAATCTTCAAAACCGGTGTCGACCAGCACCGCTGACCGACTTCTAGATTTTTAATTTACAAATGGAGTCAAATTTTGAGAAACTGCTTTCACATATTTTCTTATAATAATATTTACTATCCTAATTCATTTTTTGGACATTTTCAGAATTTATCAGATTTCTGCCAGATTTGGTGTCGACCGATATTAGCGGCCGATTCCAGGATTTTTAGTTTAAAAACTATAAAGAATTTCTTAAAACGAATTTCACCATGATTCTTAAAATAATATTCTTGATTTTTTAGAATTTTTGCGGGTCGTTCCGAGATACTTGATTTCGGGACGATTTCGGTATTTTTCCAAAAGTTTTCCGTATCCGCAACCGAATCCCGGGAATCCGCCACTCTAATTATTTTCACTTTTTCTTCCAAGAAAATATATTCCTTTTTCCATTTTCTTTTCGTTTTTCCTAATTTTCTTTCCTTCCTTTTCCTTCCACCAAATTCTACCAAATTCTCCATTCTTCCATTATCTTCTCCAACCTTCCACCAAAAATATCTCCTCCACCAAAAATATCTTCTCCAAAATATCCAACTCCTCTCCCATCACCATGGCAGGCCAAAGAGAGCCACCTCACCCCCCATTTTACAAATAACCCCCTCTCTTTTACATTTTTACATCACCTTCACAATTCCAAATCCTATATAAACCTTTCCTTCTCCTTTCAACTTCATTTTCTCTTCACCAACACCTTAACCACCACCAACTCCTCCTTCATCTCCACCACAACAACAATCACTACAACTTCTCCAACTCCTTACCTTCATCTTCTTCCTCCTCCATCTCCATGTAAACCACCACAAACTTCAAACAACTCCACCAAAACCTCCACCTTCTCCTTTACCTTTTCCAAAACATACCACCACTAAAATCCTTCACCAAAACCATCACCCCACCACCAACTTTAAGGGCCGGCCACCTCCTTTGGATTGGGGCCGAGCTCTTCTTCGTCGGCAACGCCTCCGATGATTATTCCGGTAATCGTTTACGATTATTCCGGTAATCATTTCGGGCAACGTCTCCGATGGTTATTCCGGTAATCGTTGACCATTATTCCGGTAATCATTTCGGGCAACGTCTCTGATGGTTATTCCGGTAATCGTTTACGATTATTCCGGTAATCATTTCGGGCAATGTCTCCGATGATTATTCCGGTAATCGTTCACGATTATTCCGGTAATCTTTCCGGTGATAATTGCAACGACAAACACTAACATCACCACCACCATCTTTTTCTTAAACTTTCATCATCACCTTCTTCATCTTCATCAAGTAATACCACCACCCCGAAATCACCTTTCCATTCCTCTCTTCCTCTCTGTTGATTGCTGACGCGGATCTCCACCCCGCGTCTAGGCAATTCCTTAACGCAATCCGCGCGTTCCTGTATTGATACGAAGCGGAGCCCATGCCCGCGTCGGTGTTCTTCTTGTGTTAACGCGACGCAGAACCCACGTCTGCGTCCGCATTCTCCTCGCGTCCTGACTTGAACGCAGACCTCGCGTTTGTGGCATCTATGCGACGCGAACCCCGCGTCTGCTACTCCCGCGTCTGCTACTTTCGCGTCTGCTACTTTCGCGTCTGCTACTCCCGCGTCTGCAACCCTCGCGTCTCACTCTCAAAACCCGCGTCTCCCTGTACACTCTCTCTTCCCATATACTTCTCTCTCTAGATTTCCCTCTCTCTTTAACTCTTTCTCTCTCCTCTTTACTTTCTCTCTCTAAATATTTATATCATATTTTACGGTGCGTGCGTGAGTTCCATGGATTTCGGACTTTTCGACATTCCGGTGATTTAGGCGAGTGTCCTTGCTCTCGCCTGCATTTGGGTTTCCCTGCCTTGTCAGGTCGACATGTATTTTATTCCATGTTTATATGTATTTTACTGCTTTATACTATGTGTGGCCGACCCTTCGTGGTCGTTGAACTCTGGGTTTCTGCCCACTCCCGGGATGGCTGGTAGCCACCGAGAGTGCGCTTAAACCCTGAGCGTTCTTGGTCCCTCAGCCTTCAGCCTCCGGTCTCTCACTATCTCGAAAGGGAAGTGATTGGGACCGTCAGGTCTCTCCGTCCTTCAGCCTCCGGTCTCTCACTATCTCGAAAGGAAGTGATTGGGACCGTCAGGTCTCTCAGCTCCGCCTGGTTATCATGATCAGCGTTCAGCGCTTTACCACTAGATTCGTCTAGGCGAGATGCTGCCAGACTTCCTACTCGCACTTTAAGCCGAGTTGTCCCGGTAACCGTGCCAGATGCTCCAGTGTTAAATACTGTTTGCTGTCTATACTTCCAGCTTGCTCAGCTCCGCTTGGTTGTGCTCAGCTACTACTTTGCCACATGCCATATATTTACCTGATATGTTAACACTTGCCATGTCATTACTTCATACCTGTTACATGCATGCTACTATTTAACACCTGTTTATATCACCTGACACATGATATGTTATCACCTGACCACCCGACATGCTACTACTTGACACTGGCTCATGTTATATCACCTGTTCCCGGCGGATCCTGAATGGAACTAAGTGCCACACGGAGCAAAGTGCCACATCACATACGTGGTGGGGGCCACCTCTTGAATCTGTGGGGGCCACCTCTAGAATCCATTCCCCTCAGAACAAAGTGCCACATGGAACAAAGTGCCACACCACATACGTGGTGGGGGCCACCTCTTGAATCTGTAGGGGCCACCTCTTGAATCTGTAGGGCCATCTCCTGCCTGTACCTTATCTCTTATTATGAACTCCTGTCATGACCAGATAATTAAGCCATAAAAAGGATAACTTGCACGGGGAATGGGAGGAAGTGATGGATGCCGGTATGATGCCTTGCTTATAGTAGTGGAATACCAGAACTAACGATTCGTGTTAGGAGGATTTCAGGCCCCCAGAAGATGCGTGTTAGGGGGATTTAAGGCCCCCAAATGGCTGTGTCCCGGGCGGTCGGGAACTACTATAAGAGAAGCTATCAGTTCTTCATCAGCTTCTAGTAACAACCCTCGGCTTGCTTATATATGGATGTATGTGTGTTGGGATGTACACCAGGACACATACCTAGATATATGGGTCAGACGAGTAATAATAATAAAAGATGCATGTTATGTACTCCTGTTATGCCTGTTATGTACTCCTGTTATGCCTGTTATGTATCCTGTTATGCCTGTTATGAACTCCCGTTATGCTTGTTACGATTCATGTTATGCCTGTTATGTACTCCTGTTATGACCGTTGTGTGATTTGCCACAAATGCTTTCATCGGATTTTACATCGGATTTTCGGTATTATGATTATTATCATATTAGCTACTCATATCCTGTTTTATTACCCATGTTCCATTCCATCAGTCTACTGCTCCTATCTTACCATGCCATGAGTACTTCCTGCTTGATATCACTTGTTATATATCTACCTGATTATACATGCTTATGTTCATGACACGGTTTTCAATGCATGATTATGATTCGGTTTATCGATACACTTGTACTTATCTCAGCACGCCATTCGGCTTTTGTATCACCACTCGCCTGGGGAGTTCTATCTGACTCCCTGGATCCTCATGTCCAGGTCATGGAGCTTGGAGCGTATGGATTCTCCCAGTTGCTGATCAGAGTGGCGCAGCTGAAGCATGAATCCCCATCAGACCGTCTGGAGCTCTATCCTTCCAGGGCCCCCTGTGTGCCTCTCGAGTTTTTCTTTTGTAAACTCGTGAGTGCCTGGGTACTGTTCATACTTGTACATCTCTTTGTAAATCTCGCAATTGCGCATATCAGTGATGTAATATTCATGTAATATTGGATCACCTCTGGTGATAACTTTGTAATTGTACTCATGTGTTGGAATGTATAATGCACCACTTGCTTCCGTACTCTGATTCTTGCCTGTACTGATGCTTAGCGTATATACGTGAGGGTATTTCTGACCTGTGTATATACGTTGCAGTAACGTCTCCGTACCCGCAGGATCGGGGCGTTACAGGATGGTATCAGTGTTGGCCCAAGAGGTTACACTCTCCAATTGTTTTGTGTTTTGATGATGACAAACCAAATTAGTGCTATTTGGTACTAACAAGTTTGCTAAGATGAGTTTCAGGTCTTGTACCATGTTTAGAGTCCATTTGCTTAGCTATTGCAAGAACTTCTAAGTTCCACCAAGCAAGGAAGGCAAATTGCACATCAAGGAAGGATCATAGAAGAGAAGGCACTAGTAAGGCATTGGATGGCTCAAAGACTTGAAGATAGCTCAAGAAGTCTTCATGTATTTTGTTTTTCTGTTTATAGTATGTTAAAGAATAGTGGATAGGTTTGAAGCTCAATCACACACGTTTTTGCGCATATACTATTTCTTAGTTTATTTCCTATAAAATATACAAAAATATTTTAGTACAAAATCTTTCTTCTACAAATTTCTTTTTATGTTACATACTGAATTCCTGTTTAAAATAGTTTTGTTAAAAATATTTTTCTTCTCAAAATTCTGTCTTTATTTCGTTTTCTGACCTGATCCGGTCGACCGGCAGTCTACCGACAGTCGACCGAGTCTATGTCAGGCTGGTCCGGTCGACCGGACCAGTCGACCGAGGTCCTGGCAGAATGCACGTATCCGTGTGCATGTCTGTCGGTCGACCGGGGCAGTCGACCGATGTTTATTTTTGAGTCACAGTTTGTATCAGTCGACCGGGTCGGTCGACCGATAGCCTGTAACGGTCGGAATTTTGTACTACCGGTCGACCGGCCCGGTCGACCGATGTAGCCGTTGAACAGTAACGGGCAGATTTTTTAAGAGCTGTTTATTTTTGTCTTTTGTGTTTAAAAAATTCGTTTAAGGATATATTTTGATCTAATTACCTCCTAAACATCAGTAACTATGTTTTATCCCTAAACCCTAGCCCTCTCCTATAAATAGGGGTGTTTGGGAGAGATTGGTTACAACAACAACTATTATTGCTAAAATTCAAAAGTTTAAGGCTTTTAAAGTTCTTGGTTTTTGTGCTAAATTCTCTCAAATTTCTGAAGGGTTTTCAAAAGTTTTTCTCTGATTTCAATTTCTTTTCCTTACACAAAAGAGCTTCAATTCTACTCATTATTCTCTAAGGACCTTTGTAAGGGAAGAGATTTTTGAAAGAGAGAGTTTGTGGTTTTTTGACTACCAAGATAATTACTTGTTCTTGAGATTGTAGGAGTTGAGTACTCCATTGTAATTGTTCTTTGTGATAGTGGAAGTGGTCGGAATCCTTCTGGGGAAGGCGGGGAGTAGAGCTGGGTGCTCGAACCTCGATAACATATCCTTGTGTTTGCGATTGGTTTACATTCTTGCAATTATTACTCTACTTTGCTTGCACTTATTACTTGCTCATCATACTTACTTGCTTGCATTCTTCTTGTGATTCTTGATTGTGATTGTTATAGCTTTAGATTTTTTTAATTGCCCTTTGATTAGCATTATCACCTATTCACCCCCCCTAGGTGATTTTCAATTGGTATCAGAGCTTGGACTCTAGATTTGGCTTAACATCCATAGAGAGATCCTTAAAATATTGCTAATCAACATTTTCATTCATCCCTTCATACACTAGTAAACATGGCCGACAACATTAAATCCCCACCTAAATTTGATGGCATAAATTTTCCTATTTGGAAGGTTAGGATGACTATATTTTTGCAATCACTAGGTAGCTTGGTAGCTAAGTCCTTGACCAAACCCTACATAGCACCCGATAGTGATGAGAGCACTTGGACCGACTTCAACTTTAGAGAATATGAGGCTAACTCAAAAGCCCAAAACTCCCTTTTAACCGCCTTGAATGAGGATGACCTTACACGGGTAATTCATTGCCAATCCGCCTATGAGATTTGGCAACACTTATTGGTCACACATGAAGGGACTTCACAAGTCAAGAGAGCTAAGATAGATCTCTTGAGGTCTCAATATGAATCATTTAAAATGCTTGATGATGAATCCATTGATTGTATGATTACTCGTTTCACTAAAATTACAAATGGTCTTTCTTCATTAGGTGACGTCATCTCCAACGATCAAAAGGTGCGCAAAGTGATACGGGCTCTTCCTTCTTCATGGGAGATCAAGGCCACCACCTTAAAGGAGTTGAACGACAAGGATGAGATGGACATCATTAGTCTCATTGGGAACTTAAAGACCCATGAGATGGAGAAGAAGGCAAGAGAAGAAGCCACTACTTCAAAGAAGAAATCCATAACCTTCAAGACTTCATCCACCAATGATGACGATGATGAAGACGAAGAAGAAGATGAGGAGCTAACTCTACTTGTGCGGAATGTTAAGAGGTTGTACCGAAAGAACAAGTTCAACTTCCGGAGAAGATTCGAAGGTAAAGAGGAGCGGAAGATCATTTGCTATAATTGCCGCAAACCCGGACACATCATGGCGGATTGTCCGGAATTCAAGAAGAAGATGACTTCCTCCTTCAAGCCAAAGAAACCGGAGGAGAAGAAAGCCTACAAAGCAACATGGGATTCGGAAAGCGAGTCCGAAGAGGAGGTGGATCAAGCTAATATGTGTTTCATGGCAAACACACCTAAGGTAACCCCTCAATCCCTTGATGATGATGATGATGATTTGAGTAAGGAAGTTCTAGTTCATGCTTTTGTAGAGCTTTCCGAAACTTATGATAACAAGAAAATGGAATGCTTTAAATTACAAAAAGAAGTTGCTTTTCTTTAAAATCAACTTGCTTTGGTTTCAAAAGAAAAAGATGATCTTTCTTCCAATCTTGTTTCAATTCAAAATGAATTTGACGCTTATAAGATTTCTTGTAAGGGTAAAACCCCTATTGTTGATAATAAAGAAATTTCTTCCTTAAGAACCAAAATGGTTGATTTTGAAAAGATTTTGAAAGATTGTGCTTTTAACACCAAGAAGCTTGAAGAAAAGTTTTCCAAAAAGCACACTTCTCATGTTAAAGATTCTCATGCTAAAATTCCACATGCTCACACTTCAAATAATACTTCTCATGCTAAATCTTTTCATGCCCATGCTCACAAATCACACACTCACTATGCTTTTAGATATGGTAGAGTGTATAGATGTACTTATTGTGGCAAAAATGGACATTTAGCTAAATTTTGTTATGATAAATTGCCTAGTTCAAATAATCTTGTTTGGGTTAATGGCTCTAACCCTCATGGACCCAAGAAAATGTGGGTACCAAAATCAAGTCCTAAAATGTTTGATGTAGGTACACACCAAGGCTCCAAGACGTAGGGAGCGGTGGTACCTTGATAGTGGTTGTTCGAGACACATGACGTGGGATATCAACAACTTCACAACCCTATCAAGGTACATGGAAGGTGGCACCGTCACCTTCGGGGATGACTCCAAAGGAACTATCATCGGTATAGGTAACATTCAAATTGGTGCATCTCCTATTATTGAGAATGTTGTTTTAGTAGATGGTTTAAAACATAATTTGCTTAGCATTAGTCAACTTTGTGACCGTGGACTTAAAGTTGTTTTTGATGATTCCTCATGCAAGATTTTTGATGTTAAATTCGATGTTTGTATTCTTACCGATTTTCGTGATAATAATGTTTATATTATTGACATGCTCAATTTAGATTGTTCTACTAAATGCTTGAATGCTTTTGATGAAAATTCTTGGCTTTGGCATAGAAGACTAGGACATGCATCTTTTGACCATATTTCTAGGATTAATTCAAAGGAATTGGTGAAGGGTATACCTTGCTTGGATTTTGAGAAAGACCGCATTTGTAGTGCGTGCCAACTTGGGAAACAAACCAAGTCTTCTTTTAAACCAATCAAGGATATCATGTCAACTAGGCCTTTAGAATTAATTCATATGGATCTTTTTGGACCAACTAAAACTAAGAGTTTAAATGGAAGTCGATTTGCATTTGTTTTGGTTGATGATTTCTCCCGTTTTACTTGGGTTTTCTTTTTGCAAAATAAAGATCAAACTTTTTCTCATTTTAAGATTTTTCGAAAAAGAGTTGAAAAAGAAAAGGGTTTTCCGATTTTGAGAATAAGGAGTGATAGAGGTGGTGAGTTTATTAACCAACTCTTCATGACTTATTGTGATGAAAAGGGAATTAAGCATGAAACGTCTTGTCCTAGAACTCCACAACAAAATGGAGTTGTAGAAAGGAAAAATAGAACACTTCAAGAGATGGCTAGGACAATGATAAGTGAATATGACCTCCCTCAATATTTATGGGCCGAGGCCGTAAACACCGCATGCTATATATCGAATCGTATTTATTTATGCAAAAATTCTTCAAAAACTTCTTTTGAAATGTATCATTCTAGAAAACCTAATGTTGCATATTTTAAAGTTTTTGGATGCAAGTGTTTTGTTTTGAATACTAAGGATAATTTGGGTAAATTTGATGCTAAGGCTTATGAGGCTATCTTTGTTGGATATTCCTCTACTAGCAAAGCATATAGAGTTTTCATTAGATCTTCTCAAACCATTGAAGAATCCATGCATGTTAAGTTTGAAGAATCTAATGTGTTTGTTGAGAATGTTGTAGAGTTTGAACCATTAGGTGAAGACATGGAGAGACTATCCTTAAAGGACTCACCCGCTCAAGAAGAAAAGCTAGATCCTATTGGTGAAGTTCAAGAGGATAAGGAGGAAAGCACTCAACCGCTTCCTAAAGCTTGGAGATACGCTACAAATCATCCTAAGGAGCTCATCTTGGGTGATGCATCTAAAGGTGTCACAACGCGCTCCAAACTCCATGACCTATGTGGTAACTTTGCTTTCATTTCTCATTTTGAACCCAAAGGCATTCTCGAAGTCGAGACGGACCCATATTGGTTGCTTGCCATGCAAGAGGAACTCAATCAATTTGAGCGCAACCAAGTTTGGCACCTTGTTCCTAAGCCCCACGATAGACCAATAATTGGTACTAAGTGGATCTTTAGAAACAAGATGGATGAGTCCGGAAATGTCATTAGGAATAAAGCTAGGTTAGTGGCCCAAGGTTACACTCAAGTTGAGGGAATTGACTTTGAGGAGACCTTTGCACCCGTAGCACGGCTTGAAGCCATACGGATGACACTAGCTTTTGCATGTTTTAAAAATTTTAAACTTTTTCAAATGGATGTGAAAAGTGCATTTTTGAATGGTTTTATTAATGAAGAAGTTTATGTTGCTCAACCTCCCGGTTTTGTTGATCATGTTCATCCCGATTTTGTTTTTAAACTTGATAAAGCTTTGTATGGATTGAAACAAGCTCCAAGAGCTTGGTATGAAAGGCTTTCTAGTTTTCTCATTTCAAATAATTTTATTAAAAGCAAAGTAGACACAACTCTTTTTACTAAGCATGTTGATAATGATATTTTAATTGTGCAAATTTATGTTGATGATATAATTTTTGGATCTACTAATGAGCTTTTGTGCAAGGATTTTGAGAAAGTCATGCAACTTGAATTTGAAATGTCTTCAATGGGTGAGCTCAATTTCTTCCTTGGACTCCAAATCAAGCAATTGCAAGACGGAACCTTCATTAACCAAGCCAAGTATGCAAAGGAGCTAGTAAAGAAGTTTGGCTTGAAGGATCAAAGGCTTGCAACACTCCAATGGCAACTACAACCAAGCTTGATAAGGACGAACAAGGTAAAAATGTTGATATTAAATTATATAGAAGCATGATAGGAAGTCTTTTATATTTGACGGCAAGTAGGCCGGATATCATGTTTAGTGTGTGTCTTTGTGCTAGATTTCAATCGTGTCCTAAAGAGTCTCATCTTATTGCGGTAAAACGCATTATTCGTTATATTAAGGGTACTATTGGAATGGGTCTTTGGTATCCGAAAACTATAGATTTTTCAATGACTAGTTATTCGGATGCCGACTATGCGGGTTGTAGAGTAGATAGAAAGAGTACTAGTGGGACATGTCAATTTCTTGGTAATTGTCTTGTTTCATGGTCCTCTAGGAAACAAAATTCCGTAGCTCTCTCAACCGCCGAGGCGGAGTATGTTGCCGCGGGGGCTTGTTGTGCACAAGTCCTTTGGATGAAACATACTCTCCTTGATTTAGATTTGCACTTTGATCATATAAAAATATTTTGTGATAATACTAGTACTATACACATGACCAAAAATGCAAATCAACATAGTAAGACCAAGCACATTGAGATTAGATATCACTTTCTTAGAGATCATTTTGAGAAAGGTGATATAGATATTGATTATGTTTTCACGGATTTACAACTAGCCGATATTTTCACTAAACCTCTTGATTTTGCTAGATTTTCGTTTATTTGTGGAGAACTTAATGTTTGTATTATTGAATAAACATGTTTTTCATAACCCTTTTTTGATGTATGACAAAAAGGGGGAGAATAAGTTTACATGACAAAAATAAGTTCATTTGGTCTTGGTTCCATATGAATTTATATGCTTTAAAAAATAAGTTCATTTGGTCTTGGTTCCATATGAATTTATATGCTTTAATTTTAAGATTTGTTTTATGAATTTATATGTTTTGGTTTTATGAATTCTTGTGTTTTAGTTGTTTTGGTATTTTTGGTATCAAGAGCAATTTTTGGGTTTTCTAATTTTGTTTTAATTTGTTTCAATAATTGGTGCATCATTTCAATTATTGGTATCTAGAGCATATTATTGTGTTTTTAATTATAGCATATTTTGAGGGGGAGTTTTCTCCTACCCTATATTTTTGTTAATAGCCTATTTGTTTTGTCATCATCAAAAAGGGGGAGATTGTTGGCCCAAGAGGTTACACTCTCCAATTGTTTTGTGTTTTGATGATGACAAACCAAATTAGTGCTATTTGGTACTAACAAGTTTGCTAAGATGAGTTTCAGGTCTTGTACCATGTTTAGAGTCCATTTGCTTAGCTATTGCAAGAACTTCTAAGTTCCACCAAGGAAGGAAGGCAAATTGCACATCAAGGAAGGATCATAGAAGAGAAGGCACTAGCAAGGCATTGGATGGCTCAAAGACTTGAAGATAGCTCAAGAAGTCTTCATGTATTTTGTTTTTCTGTTTATAGTATGTTAAAGAATAGTGGATAGGTTTGAAGCTCAATCACACACGTTTTTGCGCATATACTATTTCTTAGTTTATTTCCTATAAAATATACAAAAATATTTTAGTACAAAATCTTTCTTCTACAAATTTCTTTTTATGTTACATACTGAATTCCTGTTTAAAATAGTTTTGTTAAAAATATTTTTCTTCTCAAAATTCTGTCTTTATTTCGTTTTCTGACCTGATCCGGTCGACCGGCAGTCTACCGACAGTCGACCGAGTCTATGTCAGGCTGGTCCGGTCGACCGGACCAGTCGACCGAGGTCCTGGCAGAATGCACGTATCCGTGTGCATGTCTGTCGGTCGACCGGGGCAGTCGACCGATGTTTATTTTTGAGTCACAGTTTGTATCAGTCGACCGGGTCGGTCGACCGATAGCCTGTAACGGTCGGAATTTTGTACTACCGGTCGACCGGCCCGGTCGACCGATGTAACCGTTGAACAGTAACGGGCAGATTTTTTAAGAGCTGTTTATTTTTGTCTTTTGTGTTTAAAAAATTCGTTTAAGGATATATTTTGATCTAATTACCTCCTAAACATCAGTAACTATGTTTTATCCCTAAACCCTAGCCCTCTCCTATAAATAGGGGTGTTTGGGGAGAGATTGGTTACAACAACAACTATTATTGCTAAAATTCAAAAGTTTAAGGCTTTCAAAGTTCTTGGTTTTTGTGCTAAATTCTCTCAAATTTCTGAAGGGTTTTCAAAAGTTTTTCTCTGATTTCAATTTCTTTTCCTTACACAAAAGAGCTTCAATTCTACTCATTATTCTCTAAGGACCTTTGTAAGGGAAGAGATTTTTGAAAGAGAGAGTTTGTGGTCTTTTGACTACCAAGATAATTACTTGTTCTTGAGATTGTAGGAGTTGAGTACTCCATTGTAATTGTTCTTTGTGATAGTGGAAGTGGTCGGAATCCTTCTGGGGAAGGCGGGGAGTAGAGTTGGGTGCTCGAACCTCGATAACATATCCTTGTGTTTGCGATTGGTTTACATTCTTGCAATTATTACTCTACTTTGCTTGCACTTATTACTTGCTCATCATACTTACTTGCTTGCATTCTTCTTGTGATTCTTGATTGTGATTGTTATAGCTTTAGATTTTTTTTAATTGCCCTTTGATTAGCATTATCACCTATTCACCCCCCCTCTAGGTGATTTTCAATCAGAGCCTAGGTTCTACATCCTCAGTACGTCCAGACGGCAAATTAATGGTAAAAAATTTGCAACTGGAATGCATGAGTCCTGGTTATACAGTCCAACTACAAGTACAGAGTTATCTATTCATTCTTGATCATCCTTCCTTTGATTCCTAATCCCTTCCATCTTTCCCCTGTTTTGGTTTTTCGAAGCCTTTATACCAACTTAAGATATGAGTAGACTAGAGAGGTAGTGGCTGGTTCTGAAGAAAGCTATTATATGATCTCTTCGGCTGACTCTATGGTGCTCGGGTATTCCCAGGATTGATCCTAATCGGGTTATCTTTCAGAAGTCAGTTGTCGGAATTCTCTACGGATATTCTACATTCTCGGCTATATTCTTCGGAGTGATCGATGCCTGGTATTCGGAATTCTCAATTATCGGTCTTCTTTACTATGCTCATGACTATCAGGGTTTCCTATATCTTCAGTATTCTGGCTTATTCTCGGAGGGCTATCAAGTATCCAACTCTATTGCAAAGTAACGACAGCAGATCAGTATTAATTGGTACCGTTTAAAAACTTATACAGCCAGAGGTGCAGAAGATATCTATATTCTGATTACTGTTCCGTCAACTTGAGAGCCCTACCTATAGTACTTCATATCTTGAATGGTATAAATTCCACCCATGTCCCCTTTGTGTTCATTTTACCCCTTATCGAAATTGCGATGACGCAATTTTTTGTAAGGTGGATGGAATGTAACACCCCGCTCCCAGAATACGTACTTAGTTGCGTATTCAGATTTTTCGATCATATTTTTTGATTTACTTCCTGTATTTGTTTTGTATTATGAGTTGTTTATATGATCGTTTTGCCTTGGATCTGGATTCGTGAACTCGGAGTCAGCCTTAATCTGAACCGGGAACCCGATCCTAGTGAATTGCTCGATTTGGTCTTTTCGCTATTCCGATTTGACCAATTTCAGTTTTAAACATCATTTTCCAATATTTTAGACTTTCTATGATTTTCTGGAATTTTCCTGAATTAAATGGAAAATCTTCAAAAACGGTGTCGACCAGCACCGCTGACCGACTTCTAGATTTTTAATTTACAAATGGAGTCAAATTTGAGAAACTGCTTTCAGATATTTTCTTATAATAATATTTACTATCTTAATTCATTTTTTTGGACATTTTCAGAATTTATCAGATTTCTGCCAGATTCGATGTCGACCGATATTAGCGGCCGATTCCAGGATTTTTAATTTAAAAACTATAAAGAATTTCTTAAAACGAATTTCACCATGATTCTTAAAATAATATTCTTGATTTTTGAGAATTTTTGCGGGTCGTTCCGAGATACTTGATTTCGGGACGATTTCGGTATTTTTCCAAAAGTTTTCCGTATCCGCAACCGAATCCCGGGAATCCGCCACTCTAATTATTTTCACTTTTTCTTCTAAGAAAATATCTTCCTTTTTCCATTTTCTTTTCCTTTTTCCTATTTTTCTTTCCTTCCTTTTCCTTCCACCAAATTCTACCAAATTCTCCATTCTTCCATTATCTTCTCCAACCTTCCACCAAAAATATCTCCTCCACCAAAAATATCTTCTCCAAAATATCCAACTCCTCTCCCATCACCATGGCCGGCCAAAGAGAGCCACCTCACCCCCATTTTATAAATAATCCCCTCTCTTTTACATTTTTACATCACCTTCACAATTCCAAATCCTATATAACCTTTCCTTCTCCTTTCAACTTCATTTTCTCTTCACCAACACCTTAACCACCACGTACTCCTCCTTCATCTCCACCACAACAACAACCACTACAACTTCTCCAACTCCTTACCTTCATCTTCTTCCTCCTCCATCTCCATGTAAACCACCACAAACTTCAAACAACTCCACCAAAACCTCCACCTTCTCCTTTACCTTTTCCAAAACATACCACCACTAAAATCCTTCACCAAAACCATCACCCCACCACCAACTTTAAGGGCCGGCCACCTCCTTTGGATTGGGGCCGAGCTCTTCTTCTTCGGCAACGCCTCCGATGATTATTCCGGTAATCGTTTACGATTATTCCAGTAATCATTTCGGGCAACGTCTCTGATGGTTATTCCGGTAATCGTTTACCATTATTCCGGTAATCATTTCGGGCAACGTCTCCGATGGTTATTCCGGTAATCATTTACGATTATCCGGTAATCATTTCGGGCAACGTCTCCGATGATTATTCCGATAATCGTTCACGATTATTCCGGTAATCTTTCCGGTGATAATTGCAACGACAAACACTAACATCACCACCACCATCTTTTTCTTAAACTTTCATCATCACCTTCTTCATCTTCATCAAGTAATACCACCACCCTGAAATCACCTTTCCATTCCTCTCTTCCTCTCTGTTGATTGCTGACAAGGATCTCCACCCCGCGTCTAGGCAATTCCTTAACGCAATCCGCGCGTTCCTGTATTGATACGACGCGGAGCCCATGCCCGCGTCGGTGTTCTTCTTGTGTTAACGCGACGCAGAACCCACGTCCGCATCCGCATTCTCCTCGCGTCCTGACTTGAACGCAGACCTCGCGTTTGTGGCATCTATGCGACACGAACCCCGCGTCTGCTACTCCCGCGTCTGCTATTTTCGCGTCTGCTACTTCTGCGTCTGCTACTTTCGCGTCTCCTACTCCCGCGTCTGCAACCCTCGCGTCTCACTCTCAAAACCCGCGTCTCCCTGTACACTCTTTCTTCCCGTATACTTCTCTCTCTAGATTTCCCTCTCTCTAACTCTTTCTCTGTCCTCTTTACTTTCTCTCTCTAAATATTTATATCATATTTTACGGCGCGTGCGCGAGTTCCATGGATTTCGGACTTTTCGACATTCCGGTGATTTAGGCGAGTGTCCTCGCTCTCGCCTCCATTTGGGTTTCCCCGCCTTGTCAGGTCGACATGTATTTTATTCCATGTTTATATGTATTTTACTGCTTTATACTATGCGTGGCCGACCCTTCGTGGTCGTTGAACTCTGGGTTTCTGCCCACTCCCGGGATGGCTGGTAGCCACCGAGAGTGCGCTTAAACCCTGAGCGTTCTTGGTCCCTCAGCCTTCAGCCTCCGGTCTCTCACTATCTCGAAAGGGAAGTGATTGGGACCGTCAGGTCTCTCCGTCCTTCAGCCTCCGGTCTCTCACTATCTCGAAAGAAAGTGATTGGGACCGTCAGGTCTCTCAGCTCCGCCTGGTTATCATGATCAGCGTTCAGCGCTTTACCACTAGATTCGTCTAGGCGAGATGTTGCCGGACTTCCTACTCGCACTTTAAGCCGAGTTATCCGGTAACCGTGCCAGATGCTCCAGTGTTAAATACTGTTTGCTGTCTATACTTCCAGCTTGCTCAGCTCCGCTTGGTTGTGCTCAGCTACTACTTTGCCACATGCCATATATTTACCTGATATGTTAACACTTGCCATGTCATTACTTCATACCTGTTACATGCATGCTACTATTTAACACCTGTTTATATCACCTGACACATGATATGTTATCACCTGACCACCCGACATGCTACTACTTGACACTGGCTCATGTTATATCACCTGTTCCCGGCAGATCCTGAATGGAACTAAGTGCCACATGGAGCAAAGTGCCACATCACACACGTGGTGGGGGCCACCTCTTGAATCTGTGGGGGCCACATCTAGAATCCATTCCCCTCAGAACAAAGTGCCACATGGAACAAAGTGCCACACCACATACGTGGTGGGGGCCACTTCTTGAATCTGTGGGGGCCACCTCTTGAATCTGTAGGGCCATCTCCTGCCTGTACCTGATCTCTTGTTATGAACTCCTGTCATGACTAGATAATTAAGCCATAAAAAGGATAACTTGCACGGGGAATGGGAGGAAGTGATGGATGCCGGTATGATGCCTTGCTTATAGTAGTAGAATACCAGAACTGACGATTCGTGTTAGGGGGATTTCAGGCCCCCAGAAGATGCGTGTTAGGGGGATTTAAGGCCCCCAAATGGCTGTGTCCCGGACGGTCGGGAACTACTATAAGAGGAGCTATCATTTCTTCATCAGCTTCCAGTAACAACCCTCGGCTTGCTTATATATAGATTTTTCGGGTCTTGTCTTCTTGTTCGTCATTCTTCAAGGTAAAAATCTTTTTTTTCTTAGATCTTGCATCTTTAGTTGTTATCTTTCATATTCTAGTCTAGATCTAGCTTTCATCTAGTTTTGATCAAGCCATTTATCTTGTTTATTGTGTGGATTTTGCCCTAGGTCTATTTTTAGCCTAAAATGCCTAAGAGGTCTAGAACGGAGAAGGGTAAATCCATAGCCCCTACTCCTTCAAGCAAATCCAAACCCCTTTTTGCGTCTCATCTAGCTGAAAACCGTTATATTCTTCTGTCTAAGAAGACTATCAATTCTGGTCGATGTGTGATTCTCAAAGATTTTGAACACCTGAACATACCACACATTTTAAGGAACAATTCTCTTGATGATTTCGTTGCCATTAGGCAACCTGTTTACACCTCTCTCTCATTCCATATTTTTACACAAATCTATCTTTTGAGGCTAACAGGGTTAGATCTAGAGTACTTGGGAGAGACATTGACATCTCTCTCCATGGGAGTTGATGTGTATTCTCTAGATCTTCAAGATTTTGAGTATCCGGCCGGTGAGTCTGCGCTCACCGCGTCTACTTTGCTTCATGGGGATGATACCCCGGTCTGGTGAGAAATGAAGAAGTGAAGTATTTTACTCTCACTGCTCAAGTTCTTGCCAAGATCATCTTTTACAACCTCCAGTCCAAATCAGGAGAGTTCAGCCACGCTAGGGGATCTGTTCCATTGGTTGTCTATTGCCTTCTGCGAGGCATTAAGATTAACATCCCCAAGCTTATCATCTCCTACATGACCTCAGATCACATTCATATCCCCTATAGGCACTTGCCTTATGGGATGATTATTTCTTATCTGTTGAGGCAGCTCAACTTTGATCTCTCTTCTGTGAGGCCCTCTGATCCCTCCATTGACATTAACTGTACCCTCCTGAAGAGGATGCGTGCTGGGATGCGTCATCCTGCTCCCCAGCAGCCGCCTATTCTTCCTACTTCTCATGTTCCAGGGTCCTCTTCTGCTTCTGGATCATCTATTCCCTCTGATCTCCAGTCCTTCTTTTCTTCTGAGTTACGAGCTCAGTTACAGGAGCATCGTACCAAGATTTCCGCTGAGATCCAGCAGCATCACACTCAGATATCTGCGGAGATTGCGGCACATCGTGAGGAGATGACCGCTCGCTACCATGGTCTTCGCAATGACATGGGCTACTTTGCTGATTCCATGCGTTACATGGAATCACAATTTGGCACACTCTATGTGAAGTATGATATGCGAGCTCTGGATCCCACGGCGTATGCACGACCGCTTCCTTCCTCCGGCCCTCCATTTCCGGCCAGGGCTCCTACCGCTCCTCCGGCACCACAGCCTGCTGTTGCTGCGATTGATTCTGAGGAGGATGATAAGGTTGATGATGATGGTGGTGGTGGTGATGATGTCGAGGGTCATGGCGCTGAGGAAGGTGACTCTGGTTCTGATGATGAGGAGTCAGAGTCAGATGATGAGGAGTGATTTTCTTTACCCCTTTTGATGATGTCAAAAAGGGGGAGAGATATTTATGAGACTCTTTGGGCTGTAGTACTGTATTTTGTATCTTTATTTTTGTGTATTTTGGGTTGTAGTATTTTGTTTTATTATGGACATGTATTGTGTGGACATGTGTTTTATGGTTATATGTATGTTTTATGGTTATATATTTTGTATGGACATGAGTTACTCTTTTATGGCATCCATTTTATTTTGGATATCCATTATTTATGCATGGTTGATTGGCATGTGTTTCATTTCCATATACTATATTTTTTTATGCCTGAGTATCTCTTTGATATATGCATGTGTTGAGGGGGAACTTCACTTGAAGTCTCCACCCAAAATATTTTTGATAACTACTCTATGTTATGGAAACTATGTGTGTGACTCTATGATATGGCTTGATACTCTTTTGTGTCATTTCTCTCTTTTTGGTAATGACAAAGGGGGAGAAGATATATGTCTTATGTATACACATATAATATTTGTTCTCTTTGATTTCATGTTATGTGTCTCATGCAGGGGGGAACATATATATATATATATATATATATATATATATATATATATATATATATATATATATATATATTATATATATATATATATATATATATATATGTATGTATGTATGTATGTATGTATGTATGTATGTATGTATGTATGTATGTATGTATGTATGTATGTATGTATGTATGTGTACATGTATATATATATATATATGTACATGTTATATTTGTTATACCTGCTCTCTACTGGGCAAGTTGTGCATACACTGTTTGTCATCATCAAAAAAGGGGGAGAAAGTTGGAACTTAAATTTTGATGATAACAAACTCATGACTATATACATATATATCTCACATTTGTGATGCAGGTGCATTGGAGCTCAAATTGAAGTGATACTATTGAGTTCTTGTAGTATAAGATGTTTATAATTTTTATGTATTTTTAGTATTTTTTAGAAGATTGTTAAAAGCCTTGATCACACACACAAAACTATCTTCTAGTCAACTATCCCCTTATATAGTCGACTAATATGTCCTATAGTTGACTTGGTTCTTTCTGTAGTCGACTAAGTTTGCTCATGAAAGTTGTCTGTTTTCTGTTTTTCAACTGATCTCAGAGTTAGTCGGCTAACCCTTTCCTATAGTCGACTAGTTTCAGTTTCAGAGACTTATCAGCTTGTATCAGCACACTATAGTCGACTTGGTTCTTTAATTAGTCGACTAACCTAGGCAAAAATTCATATACTAGTCGACTAATCCCATTTTCTAGTCGACTAATATTCAGTATCTAACTATTATACAGTTTGATATTCTGGTGTTTTTCCAACGTCTTGATTTTCAAATTTGAATTGATAACTTCCCTAACTGGCCATTGGATTCACCTATAAATAAGGATGCTGTCCTTGGATTAATTCACCAATTCAAATCATTAGTTTTTTATCAAATTAAAAAGTTCTATTTTTCAGAAAACTATTTTTCACTTCCTGTTTTTCACACAATTCTAAACCCCTTATGAAGAATTCTGAGAGTCCTCCTATAAGATATTTTTTTCACATTCACATACAAGTTTCATGGCTTATAGGTTACATTGTATTCCATCAAAGAAAGTGTCTTCTTGGTGTAAAAAAGAGTTGTACAGATTTGACGAAGGGTGTTTTGTCAAGTGGTGTACAGGAGTTGATTTTGGGGTGTATCAAAATTAGGATAAGAAAAATCTCAAGCGGGTTGCTTGGGAACTAGATGTAGGTCATAACGACCAAACCAGGATAAAGTCTCTCGTGTTTGCACTTGAAATTTTTGAGATTTATTCTATTCATTTACTTTCCTGCAAGTAGTTTACTTTTTATTATTAAAAGTTTATGAGCACTATTCACCCCCGTTGCCTTGTTTATAGATCCTACAACCACAACTTCATTATCTTTCATTTTGTGTTGTTTTCATCTCTTCTTCTTATTCTTGATTTTGTTTTCTTTTCCTTTTAAATTCTTTTGTAACAAAGAAGAAGTAGTTAACAGACATCGTGAACACCATCAATGCTTCTATCGCCTCCTTTCCTTCTGAATCGACCCGTTTAGCCACTTTGCTATAACGGTAGCATCGAGAAAGCCATAGCACACTAGCGCTTTCACTGATTTTACAAAATACACATTTCAAGTGTATCTTTTGCTCGTCCCAAGCAAAACAAGAAAAAGAAAACCAATCTACAAATGTTCTTACACCACTTTCGCAGTTGACGCGATTGCACTGAGCGTGTGCAAAAAGCCGTTAAAAAGCTCTAGGTTATGCTAGAGGAGGAGTTTGTTTCCTGAGGGTTTTCAGCAGATTGCACCCACAAAATCCATAAAGAAAGAAGACAAACTTAGTGTTTTGAAAATACATTTTGAAAGATAGACAAGTTTTCAAAGTATTTTTGCAAAAGTATAAGCGATCTAAGATCATAAGTCCACAAAAAATTATTCTTCCTTAGACTTAGTCTATATGCAAGATCTTGTCATTAATTAAGGTAAGTATTCAAATTGGATTGAATATTTTATCCTTCATAAAACCTAGAGATTATGCAGTTTGTGACAGTGAAAATTTCTGGGATTTCAACTCAACCATCAAGCCATTTGTTTATATATATTTTCTTTTTTCTTTCCTTAGTTTTCTTAGGCTTTCTAGTTTACCCGAGTAGTAGACCTTTAACCGATGACTCTCAGACCAGACAGTCTTAGAGCATTAGATGAGAAAACATCCCTCAGGTTTAAGGACTCGAGTAGACAAGGCCACAAAACTAAAGGAGATTATTTGTTTCATTATGGCCACTGTTAGGCGTGAATAATCATGCTTCTTGAGGCATAGTTATCCAGCTTAATAAGTATTTTTTTATATATACCATATTTTTAATTTATTTTTACTTTATGACATTTTAGGTCTTTGTTTCCATCCCAAAAATATGTAAGTGTGAAGTGTGTACTGTAATATCTCCTATCTAATAATACTGTATTTTAATTGTCTAAGCATTTATTTGGTTCCTCTGATTTTTTTATTATTATTTATAAACTTGATTTGCGACTTATTAATATTATTAGATATACAAAATATTTTAAGATATTAACATTGGCTTTACATATTATTACACTTGTCTCCTATCAATATTTTTAATTATCTACTATCACTATTTCAATTATTATCCTATTATTAATTGTTATTATTGGTAGTAGTTATTACTATTATCATTTCATCATTTTTATTTATTACTATTGTGGTTGTTGTTAATTGCTATTGTTATTATTATTGATAAAAAACTATTATTATCATTGTTTGTTATTATTAGTAATGGTTGTTTCATTATAATTATCATCTATGATTTTTTATTAACATGATTATTATTATTATTATTTTAAATGTGTTTGTGTAATATGATGATCAAGCCTATCTCTATTTTCTTCTTAGTCCCTTTTCCATTTTTCCTCAACCCATTATCTTAAGCCCATATCTTTTACTTTACTTCAAACCCACCAACCCAATCAACATGATCCAAAACCTGTTAAACCATAATCCTAAATCCTAAAACCAAATTCAAATCCCAACCTAATCCTATATCCCCATAAATCTCAAATCCTAACAACCCAATCTTAAACTCGTAACTAATCATAAAATCCTGTTAAACCTAATCCCCAAATTAATTTTTATTCCTAATCTTCATCTTCCCCTCTCCTCTTTTTTTCGAAAGCTAACTCCCCAGATCAGCCGCCCCTTCTCCCTTGGCGTGCACCCTCACCCGAGTGCGAACGGCTGAGTCTCTTCTTACTTCGCCGTAATCCACGCCCATGACTGGAACCTTGTCGTGAGCCTCCTCCTTCTTCACCAACGCATCCACCGAGCGCTCCACCACCACCCCCTCCCCTGCACATAATCCTCCACGGCGCACCCATCACACCCACCCTCTACATTGCCGAGTCCCCTTGCTGCCTGCTCTCCCGTGGCCCTCATCCTATGACCGCGTCCATCCCATGCGGCAGCACTCCTCCATGCTAGTCAGGTTCCTCCTTTCCCTTGATGGAAACCACCAACTGACACCCCTGCAGCCCCAACCCAGTTCCCCAGCGGCCAGCCCGACCTCTTCTTCCCCGGTGAACTCCACGGCAGCCCATGGCCGTACCCTCTGAGCCGTCGGTAAATCCGCGACCAAGCCCGGTGCGCATGACAACATCCCTCAACCAACTAGTCCACACGGTCTCCTCCTTCTCCGGCGAGATCCTGACGACAGCTTGTGACACCCCGATCCCTTCTGCGAGCACCTTGGTGATCCACTGTCGTCCTCCACGACCTCCGTCTCTGCCCCTCAGCCTCCGCGGCATGTTCCCCCACCTAGTTCCCCATTGGCCGCAGCCATACATTCTTCTACATGCATGCGTAAGTTCCTTTCTATTGTGTACAACGCAGCTGTGTTCATTTATATAAGTGTGTTGTATATTTTTTAGTGCCTGCATGTGCCTTATTTACATTAGCATTTATAGACATTATGTTTAAATGTGTTTGAGTGTTGGGTGTAGGGGTATTCAGGTAATTATGTGAAAGTGTGAATAAATTATGATTGGTGTGTACACATTATCTTGGGTGAGTTCCCCCTCTTTTATCTCTCTGTTCCTTCCTGTGTACATGGGTGTACGTGTATGTGTCCGTATGCATGTATAGGTGTTAATCATGTAATTATGTTTATATGTATGTGTTGGTTGCATGCTACAGTGTTTCAGATTCTTTTGGTGAGATCCAAACCCAGCTACAGGAGATCCGGACCCGACTCGGAATTTTATCCATTCTGGACCCGATGCACAAGCGATTTGAAGACCGATCTATGGGATGATCCATAGATTAGTACTGGTCCGTGCAGTGAAGACCAGATGACAATTCATTCTAAAACCGCGTCATTTCATTGTAAGTGTTTGCTTTTATCATTTTTCTTATTTACCATTATCAATTTACTTGTGTTTTACTTTTATCATTTCATGTGACTGTTTGAGATATTTTACTGGTATTATCACTTTTATCACTTCATAAAATATTAGTGATTGTTCACCTTATTTTTGTAATTAATATGAGCTTGTATGAGTATCATTTCAGGTGTTGGTAGATCGCCGTTGTTGGCTTACGCCTAGTATTGATATACTGTGGACGGGACTTGATCTAGTAATTGACCTAGCTGTAATAAATATTAGAATAAGGGTATACTGATCTTGAGGCTACTGATTGATGATTGAGGATTAGAGATTCATATTTTATATATGGTATTTATCGGACAAATTGTTTGTGACTATTCTGACTAGAACTCTTCTGGATATTAAGGACGTGTTAGACTTGATGTTGCTTTATTGATAGACTATTTTATCGATACATGGATATGCGTGAATATGATACCCTAGATGCTGATGTATGTGATGGGACTGACTTTTGGACTGTTTGAACCATTATTTTTGGATCCTTACATTGATGACTTTAACTGATGTATTAATAACCTTATTGATATTGACTACTAGATATAGAGGTGATCTAGACTCCATGTTGATCAAGGATATTACACTTCTTAGTTACGATCTTGATTGATTTGGATTTGATGATTGAATAAATAGGAGATCTTTATTTATAAAATGAAATCTTGGACATGAACCTATCGGTAGATTCGATTGGATTGGAGTTGACTTGGAGGTTGAGGAATAGACGTGGATTGTGTTGACTTGATCTTGCTTTGTGGATTTTTAGATACATGTGCTTGATATGTTACTTGACTTTGGAATATTGTGATTGACCTTGATAGAGTGAGAGTGTATGATAATCTTGATCGAATTGGAATATGAGGATTTGATTATATGCATCAGAACATGTAGTATTTCAGTTATTGAGATTTGGATATCGGTGACTCAGAGGATGGATATATCGATGACTGAGGATTAGAGTAGATTGATATGATGAGAGAACTGGTTATTGATTTATTAAACATGTGGGTTACTATACCGGATTACTTTAACATGGATTGATACTGTAAAATCACCTAGAGGGGGGGTGAATAGGCGATGGCTAATCTAATGGTCACTAAATGCGGAATTAAAAACCATTATGACCTAAACAAACTATTTAAACTAAACACCACGTATAACACAAGAGTGTAGCCGAATTCCCTGTGAAGGGCTCTGGACTAACTCCTCTAGATTCCCCTAGATAAGGGTTGAGGTGTCGCGTTGGCTCTCTTGGTTAAATACAAGTGTTAGCAAACAAACCCCAAGCATATATCAGTTAAGCACACAATATATCAAGCATGAAAAGATAAGACAAGTAAGAACATGCAAGATATAAACATGAGACAAAGAGAGAGAGAGAGTGAGCAATCGCAAAACACAGGGGATTTGTTTCGAGGCTCGAGCACCCTTGCTCTACATCCCCGCCTTCGACACACGAAGGATTTCCACTAAAATCGATTCCACCGGATCACTCGGTGCCGCAACACCTACAAGCTCCCGGACTACCTAGTCCGTACACACCGCAAGCTCTCTAGCTCGCCGAGGCCGCACCTCAAACAACAAGTTCGCACCCGAACTCGAAACACCGCGAACACACTTGTCCGCCTCCTCAAAGAACAAAGATGAACTTTGGTGATCACAACTCTTGATCGCCTAAAATCCTCTCACAACAAACTCTCCTATAGGTAGATATAGCAATGGATGGCTCAAGTGTTGTGTGAGAAAACAAGGATGGAAATGGTGGAGGAAAACTCAAAGAAATCACTTTTACACTCTTGATAAAGCTTTCCTTTTGATTGGAAATATTTGCTCTCAATTTTGTGGAGAAAAACCTCTTGTAAGGGTAGGAAAAACTGGCCCAAGAACTCTCCCAAAATCTTGTAGAAAACAGCCCCCAAATGCCCCTTTTTATAGAGCTAGAAAAACTAGCCGTTGGGGTCTGACAGAGCTGTCGGTCGACTGGCCGGTCGACCGCCAACGGTCAGAAATCTGACCGTTGGGGCTTCGGTCGACCGAGCCTCTGGAACAGAGAACAAGTTTTCTGTCGGTCGACCTCTCGGTTGACCGGGGTTTTCCACAGAGCAGCAACTCTCCGGCGGTTGACCGGGTGGGTCGACCGGCCCTCCAGTGCACAGAGGCGTGCACGTCTGTGCACGTCGGTCGACCGCTCAGTCGACCACTTCAGAACGCAGTCGACCGGTCGGTCGATTGTATGAAGCCTGGAAACAGAATCAGGGATTTAAAATGTTGGTCTTTTTGGCTCAAATAAAATCCCATAAAATCACAGAAAAATCTACAAAAATAGTTTACCAATATACTTTGATAAACAAACATGCTTGCACAAAATCAGGGCATGTTACAAATGATTTGGACTATTCTTGTAACTTGGAAATATTGAATCAAAACTAAAATAGTATTTTCCAAAACTTGTTTTCCAAACTTCACTAGAAACAGAAACACGATATTTAAACTCTTTTAAAGCATAGAGTGTATGGATATGATCCACTACACAAACATGGTGAAATATCTATGTTTTTGACATTAAGGGCTTGTTTGTTTCACCGCAAAACGCCGCAAATCGTAAGTCGTAAAACTTCTTTTCCATTTTCAGCTGTTTGTTTCGCTGAAAAATAAGTTGCAAAATGCAACTCTCATTTACTCATTTGCAGTTTCTACAGTTAAATTGGTGGTCAATTAAATCTCACTTTTACACCGACATTTCCCACTTGCAGTTGCTACAGTTAATTTTGTGGTCATGTAAATCCCACTTGTAGTTCAAAACAGTTATTTGATAATCAATATATAATTAAATATTATTAAATATTTAATATTTATAATAGTGTTCAATTCTTATTTAATTATTTAATTATTTTATATTTTAATCTTTAGTTTTTTATTATTTTAATATTGTTTTAACATTTAATATTTTACTATTTTAATTTACTATTTTTATTTAATATTATTATTTAATAATTTATTATTTTATTAATACTTATACCAAATTTTTATTATTTTATTTAGAGTTAATATTTTATTAATATAACAATATTATACTTTAATATAAAATTACTATATATTTAATTATTTATTTTTAATATAAATAATTACTTTATTAATATTATAATATATTTTATTATTATATTAATATTTTATTATGTTAATATTGTAATAATAATTCATTATAATAACATTATATATTTTAATTATATTTTTTTGTTAATTTATATTTTTATAATATTGTAATAATATTATAATAAAATTTAAAATTATAATAAATTTTCAAGTATTTTTTAATATTATAACATTATAACTATATTTTATTATTTTTCTTAAGATTTTTTAATATTTATGTTTTATTAGTATTCTTAAAATTTTATTAATGTTCTTTAGATTTTCTTAAAATTTTATATTATTTATTTAGTTAATATTTTAATAATATTTTACGAATTATACTAATATTTTATTAATATTATTATTATTATAAAATATTAAGATTATTAATATTTTATCTCAAATTTATTAATACATTTTAATTTGCAATTGTAGATTTAATTAATAGTATTTATAATATTTAAAGCACTGCTACAGTTAATTTTGTGGTCAACTTTTCCACTTACACTTTTACATTACCAACCAAACACCGTAAAACACAATATACTTTCCCATTTACACTTTCACTTTACCAACCAAACACCGTAAAATACAATATACTTTCTCATTTACACTTCACTTTATCAACCAAACACTGTAAAATACAATATATTTTCTCTGCTACAGTTCACTTTTCCCATTCTCATTTTACGACTTACGACTTGCGACGAAACAAACAGGCCCTAAGCTCTAAACATGATTTTTGTAAAAACATAAAACTTGAATACCAAAAACCAAACGGTATTTTTCAAAAGTAAAAATTCTTTCTAAAATAAACTAAATCAAGAGTGTGTGTGTATATGTATACTTGAGCAATCCACCAACTATTCTATCCTTTACATTTTATCTAAAACAAAATCTTATAAAACAAACCTAGACACAAGTCTTCATCTTCTTGAAGTCTTCACTTGAAGTCTTCTCATCTTCTTGACTTGGTCCAAAACACGATCCAATAGCTCTTTGGATCAAACCGTGTAAGCTCCAAAACTTGGCTTTAAATCCTTTGTTGAAGCTACACACCTACTAAGATCTTGATCATAAATCAGAAACTAATTAAACACAAGATCATTAGTACTATAACTACATGAGTTGATCATCATCAAAACTAGAGTGATAGGCCTTTGGGCCAACAATCTCCCCCTTTTTGATGATGACAAAACTCATGAAGTTATATATGCATGGATTAAAGTAAAGCTCCAAGAAGCTCCCCCTTAACTCATGCATAACAAATAAACAAATAAATGTGCATTGTATGCTCATAAACATGTATGCAAATCTAGGAGATAAACATGCCAATCAAGCATAAAACAAATCAAATTCTTTTTCTCTTATTTGCAAAACAAAACATATATGCATAAACATAAAAACTACTCCCCCTTTATGAATAAAGGAAGGAAAACATGCATATATCTCAAATACTTCTCCCCCTTTTTGTCAATCATCAACAAAGGGGTTAAAGTAAAAACAAAATCATCAAATTTTTCTCCCCCTTTTGTTCGAAACATAGAATCAATAAAGGGGTAATCATAAACAAATCAATAAAAGTTTATATGCGATATACATTCATGAAGAGGAAGACGCTAAGTTAGCTTCCCTACATATATGCATTACATGAAGAAGGGATGACAAGCCTAATTCACATAACACATAATCTGTAATGCATAAGAGGAGATGTGAAGCTCCCCCTACACACGTGTATCACATAGAGAAGAGTTGTCAAGCTCCTCAATACAAGATACACTCAACATGAATCTATATGTAGAAGAGATGTTAAGCTCTCCTTGCATATAAGCAATACAAATAAAAAATGTTTTGATTTTTTAATTGTTCAAACAAATTTTGAATTTTTCTCAATAAAAAAAATTTTGAGATATCTTAGAAAAAAAATTTTAAGGTACCACATGTAATCAAATTTTAAGATACCAATTGTAAAAAAAATCATGTTGATATCAATTGTAAAATAAACATTACAAATTTTGAATTTTTTCAAATAGGCAATACATATTGATACCAATTGTAAATTTATAACAAATTTGAAATAGAAACATATTGATATCAATTGAAAAACTATGCATAAGCTCTATTAAAAATGTCAATTGAGATACTAATTGAAAATAAAGTTTTAATTTAAGCTTAACATAAACTAATTTTGTGCTTTAAATATGTAAACCAATTGTAAAGCAAGCACATGAAAATCATATATATGTATGAGAGATAGAATACCAATAAAAATTGATATTGTGGAAATTATGAAGCATACATATATAGGAAACAAAATATCAATTTAGATACCAATTGAAAAGATCCAATGATACCAATTGAAAATAACAATGTAAATCAAGTATATAACTCATAATCTACCACCCTTTATATGCACAAGGTAAAGGATTTTTCAATAAAACTTACAAGGCATACTCGCCCAGCCATCCGCCCATGGAAGGTAGGGGTTTTCAAAAATAGATTTGAAAATGGTATAACATTAAAAATCACTACCAAATGAAGAATAATTAACTAGTTAAAAGTAATTTTTGAAAAACTAGTTAAAGATCCTTCAAAAACATGAAATCAATTTATATATTTTTCATGAATCATACTAAATACACAAAAATTCAAGCACTCATAGTCCATAAAGCTCAAAAATGATCATGAAACAAAGTCATGAATAAACAAATAAAGTGTGAGTGTTCAATCATTATGTAAATTGCATTTTCCATGAAAATAATCAATAAAGCTCAAAACAAAACATGAATATCATTTTTTTTAATTAAAGATGAAAATCATAAAAATTCATTTTCATCTTAAAAACAAACTTCTAGGTATATGTATGTTTTTATCCAAAGCTAACAATATGCATACATATCCCAAACATAAAAGAGTCTATTAAAGGTATTGCATGAAGGCAAGAGACTCACGGGTATACATGTATATTTATTAGATTTGAATTAAAAATACATATACATGAAGTAAAAACATGAAAATTGACAAAACATGTATAAATGAGAGAATCATCAAAACTAGCTTATACATGTGCATATAGTGGGTACAAATGAGCATGAAGTGCAAATATATATGAATCAAATGTTGCTCACTATTTGTACATGTATAAATACAAGTTTTGACAAATACTACATCTAAACAGGATTTTACCACATGAAGCACAAAAATAATTAAAACATGAACATGCTAAATGATATTATCAAATGAAAAGCATGTAACTAAACTAGGAGTTTAGAAATAGTTACCAAACCAAGGAACTACTCCAAATCTCCAAAACATGGTGGCCTTTTCACCAAAACTCCTTGATAGCGGTGCATCAAATGTATGTCCTTCTAATCCATATGCAACCACCACCAAGGCACCAAATCTCTCACGTCTTGTGAGAGCCCTCACCTACATAAAAAACAAACGGTGGGGACTTTGGTACCCATTTTCTTTTGGGTCCTTGAGGGTTAGTCTTGTAAGGCACCCAAACATATTTATTAGCAAAATTAATATGATGCATCTTGTCATAACAAAACTTTGCTAAATGGCCTTTTCGGCCACAATGTGTACATTTGTACACCTTAGGATGCTTATGTGTGTGAGTGTGATCATGACGTGCAACATATAAGCATATGCATGAGGATGATGTGCATGAATGGGTGGAGTTTGTTTCTTTGAAAACAAGGACTCCAATCTAGAGTGGTTAAATGCACATGAGTTCAAAGTGGAGCTCAAACAATCCATTTTATTTTTTCAAAACATTTATCTCATTTGTGGTGGCATGTAAAGCATGATGAGATATAGAATCATTTTCCTTTTTCTTTTTAGAAAAACTTTCTTTTTCTTTTCACAAAATTTTCTTTTTAAACAAGAGGTTTCTTGAAAAACAACTTCTTTTTGTTTTTCCACCAAAACAATTTTATTTTTCAAATTTGTGTTTCCTTCACAAAGATCATCCAATTTTGAAAGCAAGGAAACATTCTCATTTTTCAAAAAATCATTTTCTTTTTCTAAACATGCAATATTATTTTTAAGAGAATTATTTTCTTTATGCATGCAATCAAAATTCTTTTTCAAATTTTTATTATCTTTCTTAAGCATGTCATATTTTTCTAATAGTTGTTGACAAAAGGAAGCAAGTTCATCATATGACATGTCATTCTCTTCTACCTCAGATTCGGTAGTTACCTCAAGGGGGTTATCCCCTTGGACCATGTAGCACACGTTGGAGGTGTCGCTTCCAACATCCGAGTTGCTCCCCGTATAATATAAATCTTTTTCGCCAAGGGAGATGAGGGTGTTCCATGCTACAAAAGCCGAATCAATGTTAGAAACCCTAGATAAATAATCATCATTTAGGGTTGATTTTAAGCATGAATGGCCTTTGCATTAGCCTCAATATTCTTGTCATTTAAACAATATGCATCATTAGTTGTGGCAAGATAAACATGAATGCCTAGGGCCTTGAGGTACAAGGACATCTTCACCTTCCATATAGAGATGTTAAGAATGTCAAACATGGGTGGTGACATGAAGTCCATGGTGTGTGTACAAATATTGTGATTAGCCTAAAATGAGAATCTTTAACTCTAAGTTGTAAGACCGAAATCAAGAGCACTTGGCTCTGATACCAATTGTAAAATCACCTAGGGGGGTGAATAGGTGATGGCTAATCTAATGGTCACTAAATGCGGAATTAAAAACTATTATGACCTAAACAAACTATTTAAACTAAACACCACGTATAACACAAGAGTGTAGCCGAATTTTCCGTGAAGGGCTCTGGACTAACTCCTCTAGATTCCCCTAGATAAGAGTTGAGGTGCCGCGTTGGCTCTCTTGGTTAAATACAAGTGTTAGTAAACAAACCCCAAGCATATATCAGTTAAGCACAGAATATATCAAGCATGAAAAGATAAGACAAGTAATAACATGCAAGATATAAACATGAGACAAAGAGAGAGAGTGAGCAATCACAAACACAAGGGATTGGTTTCAAGGTTCAAGCACCCTTGCTCTACATCCCCGCCTTCGACACACGAAGGATTTCCACTAAAATCGATCCCATCGGATCACTCGGTGCCGCAACACCTACAAGCTCTCGGACTCTCTAGTCCGTACACACCGCAAGCTCTCTAGCTCACCGAGGCCGCACCTCAAACAACAAATTCGCACCCGAACTCGAAACACCACGAACACACTTGTCCGCCTCCTCAAAGAACAAAGATGAACTTTGGTGATCACAACTCTTGATTACCTAAAATCCTCTCACAATAAACTCTCCTATAGGTAGATATAGTAATGGATGGCTCAAGTGTTGTGTGAGAAAACAAGGATGGAAATGGTGGAGGAAAACTCAAAGAAATCACTTTTACACTCTTGATAAAACTTTCCTTTTGATTGGAAATATTTGCTCTCAATTTTGTGAAGAAAAACCTCTTGTAAGGGTAGGAAAAACTGGCCCAAAAACTCTCCCAAAATCTTGTAGAAAACAGCCCCCAAATGCCCCTTTTTATAGAGTTAGAAAAACTAGCCGTTGGGGTCTGACAGAGCTGTCGGTCGACCGGCCGGTCGACCGCCAACGGTCAGAAATCCGACCGTTGGGGCTTCGGTCGACCGAGCCTCTAGAACAGAGAACAAGTTCTCTGTCGGTCGACCTCTCGGTCGACCGGGGTTTTCCAGAGAGCAGCAACTCTCCGGCGGTCAACCGGGTGGGTCGACCGGCCCTCAAGTGCACAGAGGCGTGCACGTCTGTGCACGTCGGTCGACCGCTCGGTCGACCGACTTCAAAACGCAGTCGACCGGTCGGTCGACCGTATGAAGCCTGGAAACAGAATTCAGGGATTTAAAATGTTGGCCTTTTTGGCTCAAATAAAATCCCATAAAATTACAGAAAAATCTACAAAAATAGTTTTACCAATATACTTTGATAAACAAACATGTTTGCACAAAATCAAGGCATGTTACAAATGATTTGGACTATTCTTGTAACTTGAAAATATTGAATCAAAACTAAAATAGTATTTTCCAAAACTTGTTTTCCAAACTTCACTAGAAACAAAAACTAGATATTTAAACTCTTTTAAAGCATCGAGTGTATGGATATGATCCACTACACAAACATGGTGAAATATCTATGTTTTTGACATTAAGCTCTAAACATGATTTTTGTAAAAACATAAAACTTGAATACCAAAAACCAAACGGTATTTTTCAAAAGTAAAAATTCTTTTCTAAAACAAACTAAATCAAGAGTGTGTGTGTGTATACGTATACTTGAGCAATCCACCAACTATTCTATCCTTTACATTTTATCTAAAACAAAATCTTATAAAACAAACCTAGACACAAGTCTTCATCTTCTTGAAGTCTTCACTTGAAGTCTTCTCATCTTCTTGACTTGGTCCAAACACGATCCAATAGCTCTTTGGATCAAACCGTGTAAGCTCCAAAACTTGGCTTTAAATCCTTTATTGAGGCTACACACCTACTAAGATCTTGATCATAAATCTGAAACTAATTAAACACAAGATCATTAGTACTATAACTACATGAGTTGATCATCATCAAAACTAGAGTGATAGGCCTTTGGGCCAACAGATACTTGATGTTCATGGTAATTGTATTGGGACTATTGGCTGATGGATCAGTTACTGTTGTATCCTAGTGCAGATGGATGAGATAATGATCAGTTCTAGATAAGGCTGTCTATTGAGTAGTATCCAGGCGTGTTATTATATTCATGTTATTGAAAGTTACTGGAAAAATATTGTCAGACCGTAACATATACATTGTTCTATTGTTCTACCGTTTACACGGTAATATTGTTCACATTATTATTGTTACTTCATTGATATTGTTACTGTCACCATACCGTCCTGGTAATCGAAATAATATGGATATTGATTGTTATAAAATAATAATGTAAATTGATAACTTACAATGGGATTGGGAAAACTGATGGAGGAGACATCGTCTGTATTTTGGGTGGACCTAGGATACAGGTTGCGCAGCCGAGATATGGTCCACTGCAGGGTTCCGAAGGATGACTGACATCCCGTATTGTTCATATTGTCATTGTAATTGTCATTGAAACATTGTTATTGTTATTGACTACCTAGCGGTTGGACCTAATTCAGCGCCAGGTGATTGGGCTGTGGTTTCGGGTATGTACAGAACCCACCTAAAGCATAGACAACGTATCCAACCAATCAATTTCAATAATTTAGGACTCCGATTGACACGTGTGATACGCGTAGTATGGGATACGTTTACTACATGTGGCAATTGATGTTCGCTGACATAATAAATAATAATGGACTGTTTATATTGTATTGTGACTGACTGTAATTACCTGACTGTGCATATATGTATACTGTGATAGACATATTATTGTACACAATACCGGATTGTACACCAGACTAGTGACATATGCTAGGTTACACATCTTGACATTAGTGAGCTCCTTTTATCATGATACCTATTATATATCGTTCATAACCTTATTCTTTATTTTGGTTATTCTGTTATCTTTTATTTCAGTTATCATGTTGTTATTGCTTATATTGTTTTTATGCACGAGCATCTTTTCCTTTACACACACACACTCATTAGGTCGCTTCTGACAACCCTGGATTCGCATGTCCAGGGTACTAGTCATCTTCTTGTATTGTTCAGGTGTTCGATGAGACCGTACGCTTCGCGAAGAGCTAGAGCTTCTCCCTACTTGATTCCGGTATTCTTATCCTTTCTTACTTTTCAATTATTTTCTTATTCTCGATATATGTCTCAAATTCAGTCTTTATTCCAGTTCTTGTTATATGATATCATGCGTGGATTTTTATATGTGATATTGCAGTGATCGTTGATTTATTATGGTTTAAATTTATAGCTTGTTCTGGGTTACTTTAGGCTTAACGTATATGCGTGTGGTATTTTCTCGCGTATATACGTCGCTGACTCTCGTCGCGACTCCGTCTCCCTGTATTTTAGGAAGCGGGGCATGACATATACTATCTAAGGAAAAAAATTCAAGATAAATTATCTCTCCAATTTCTTATACTAAACCTATAATCTTTAACAAGATCCATTATTTCGACTAGGTTAAGATGTCATAATTAAGGCTTCCTTAATTTCTAAGATTATCTTAATTTTTTTAAAAATAGATCAAAACTTTGTCCCTTGTTCAAAAAGTTTTTTTTAAAGAAAGGGAATAAAAGGAAGATTTCTAAAAATATTCTAAAAGAAGTGAAAAAGAAAGAAAATCTAAATACTCTATGTTAGTAAACCCTCCCCCCTACATATCTCATGCATTGTCGTCAATGCATCATAAATGTATGTATGCATGAAATAAATAGAGAGAGAAGTAAAAATTACTCCAAGGTGGTGGTTTCGGTGGCGGTCTGATTGATCCATGAAATGCAACCCAATCCAATTTGTGTGGAGTTCGGAGGAACCCACCAGAGATCTCTATAATATAACCCACTAAAATGATGCATATATAAATGATTTTTATTAAGAATTTCACTCCATCTAATTTCCAAATTTTTAAACTAATTTTAGAGTCAATTTTATCAATACCCTTGTTCCAAAATCGAGTACGAAAAGATAGGATGATTGATCTGAAATTAGGAACTACTACTGACTCAGGAATTTGACTTAAGTCAAGTAAAGGTTTAGGAGTCAAAATTGGTTCAGAAATCGCGTCCAAATCAAGAAGTTAAAATTCTAGTCCACATTCATTTCCCCACAACGGAATGTGACTTTCTAAGATAGGTGATTCAAGTTCAAGAATGACAGGTATAGGAACCAAAACTGACTCTAAAATGTTGCTCAAATCGGGTAGCAAGAGAAGAGTCAATATTGATTCAGAAATTTGAACTGGATCACAAATTTTAGAATCTAGGTCACATTCCTCATTGAATTCAATTTCATAAAAATGAGAACTTGCCAATCTGTCAATGAAACTTTCAAGAGTATGAAATTAGTCAAGTTCAATATGATGATCATAAAAGATTGGTGATGCAATTTCACGATGGATTGGCACAGGATCCAATGTTGACTTATGAAAAGGATTATAATCAGGTAAAGACACCTCAGTTATTATTAAATCAGGAAGTAGAATTAAGTTACCAAGTTAAATTTTAGGATCACATTCATTCTCAAGTTCAATCTCAGCAAAGGGATAACTTGCCAACATGTTAATGTGGTTCTCAAGAATTTGATGTTGGTCAAGTTCAAATGGGTGTGCTGAAATTGAATCTTGGCTTCCAAAATAACAAAAGTCTTGGATCAAATCAATAGAGTTAGAGATATCTGAATTGGTCAAAGGTTAACTCTAGAGAGGTTTCCTCATTCCCATAAATGTTGACCAAGTGACTTAATTGTTTTTCTCACCTACTGATAGACCGGGTAGACGATTTTCGAAATTGTAGTGCGGACTCTTGCAAGATTTCTATACTCTTTTATAGCTCAGAAATTTCTTCGAATAGTTGTTCTAGAAAGGGAGTGTAGGAATCTTGGTTTTGAAAAAATTGTGATGATTGTGAGTCCAATATATTTTGAGATTGTCGCTCGGACTGACCAAGAGTTCCATACTCGTTTTCAGGGTAGATGGTTATTTATTTTGAATAGGTGGATTGAGTATGAATCATGAAAATATTTTAGAAGTGGGGAGTTAAGCTTCTTTTTTTGGAACTCAAGCATGACTTGTACAACTTCTATATATTTTTCTAACTAAGATTTTTCTTCAATTGGTGGTTCTAGAAAAGGAGTACAGGAAGCAAATTTGGGAAATGAATATTTTGAAAATTGTGAAAATTGTGGACAAGGTGGTTGAAAATTTGACTCGGGGGAGGTGAATCCCAATTGACTCTGTGAAGAGTAGAAATTATTTTGAAAATTATGGTTATAAGATTGGGGGTATGGGTCATATTGAGTCGGATAAATCCAATCCGGCTTATTTGATTGGTTCATATTATAAAAAGCCGGGTTGGAATTATCCGAGTCAAATGAGGTCATGTGAAATATGGATTCATATTAGGATTGAAAGAATTGTTGTTGTTGAATTCCATATTACAAACAAACACAAGCAAAACAGAAAAAGCAACCAACAAATAAAAAGAAAGAAAAATTAAAACCAAGCCTAAACTAAGGTTGACCTAGACCTAGATGACTCCTAACTGGTCGATTACCTGGGGGAGGTTGTTGTATGAATCGACCACAAGCTAATCGACCAGTAGGGGTGAAATACGGCGGGAGGTATCCGTGCGTAAGCAACGGGCCTTAATTACGCAAAACCATGGTATCTTCGAGGCGTAACCTCTTAATCCCCAACCTTAGATAGCGGTTTTACAAGAGTATGATTCAAATAAGTTCCATCCTTGGTCAATCTCTTAATGAGTCTGAGATGTTCCTAGGGGCACCTAGAGGGGGGTGAATAGGTGACTAGCTAATCTAATGGTGAATTAATGCGGAATTAAAACTATTTTTGCAAACTAAAAATTCTTAAGCTAAACACACCAAGTATAACACAAGAGTGTAGCCAAATTCCCCGTGAATGGCTCTGGACTATCTCCTCAAGATTCCTCTAGATAAGTGTTGAGGTGCGTTATGGCTCTCTTGGTTAAATACAAGTGTGAGCAAACAATCCCCAAGCATATATCAATTGAAGCACAATTATATCAAGCAAGTAATGAATATAAACAATAATGGCATGAAAGATATAAACACAAGTAAGAGATAGAGAGAGCAATCGCAAACACGGGAGATTTGTTTCGAGTTTCGAGCACCTTTGCTCTACGTCCCCGCCTTCAACACTATGAAGGATTTCCACTATAAAATTGATCCCACCGGATCACTCGGTGCCGCAACACCTACAAGCGAGTTCACACTAGAATTCTTTGTGACTCTCTAGTCCCTCTCTTGTTCCCGCAATAACAAACACACGCAAGCAAAGCTTGTCGAGGCCGCACCTCTACACCAAACTTTCACTAGAACTCAAAACACCGCGAACCTGCAAGTCTGCTTTCTCAAATACATGGTAGAATACTTTGGTGATCACAACACTTTGATCACCTAAAAATAATCTCACAACACCTCTCCTATAGGAATGATATAGCAATGGAAAGCTCAAGCATGTGTGAGAAAACAAGGATAGAAGTTGTGGTGAAAAACTCAAAGAAATCACCTTTGAAAACCATTGACAAACTCTCCTTTCGATTTGAAAATATTGGCTCTAAAATATGTGGATATAACTGATATAGGTAGGAAATACTAGCCCAAAAACTCTCTTAATATCTTGTTACAAATAGCCCAAGGGAGCCCCAGTTTGTAGGCTCTAAAAATCTGCCCGTTGGAAGCCAACTCAGCAGTTCTGACTGCTGACGGTCGACCGTCCGATCGACCGCCAACAGTCGAATTTCTGACCGTTGGGAAGGTCGGTCGACGGGCCGGTCGACCGCCAACTGGGCAATGGCCCAGCGGTCGACGCCCGGTCGACTGGACCAATTCTAGAGAGCAAAGGCTCTCTGGCGGTCGACCGGCCCAACCGTGCACGTTTTGTGCACGTCAGTCGACCGGGCGATCGACCGACCTCTGCCTCGATCGACCATGCGATCGAGCGGCAGAAAGCCAGAAAATATTTTTGAGGATTTAAAAACTTGTTATTTTTCCTTCAATAACAAGTTGGTGATTGACAAAAAGGGGGAGAGAAATTTAGAGTTTTTATATATGCATGTTTGTTTAATTTGTTACCTTTTACAATTGGTATCAGAGACTCATGCTCTTGATTTGGGTCTAACAACCTAGAGTTAAAGATCCTCATTTATAGCTAATCACAATATTTATACACACACATAGATTTCATGTCACCTCCTTGTTTGACATTCTTAGCATCCAAACTTGAAAAGTTAAGATGTCTATGTACCTCAAAGCCCTAGGCATTCATATTTATTTTACCATTATTAGAGATTCTTATTGTTTAAATGGCAAACACTTTGAGGCTAATGTAAAAGCCAATCATTCTTTAAAGTCAACCCTAAATGATGAATATTTATCTAGGGTTTCTAATCTTTTTTCGGCTTTCGTAGTTTGGAACACTATAGTCTCCCTTGGCGATCAAGAACAATACTATGCGGGGAGCAACTCAAATGTTGGAAGTGAGGCTTCTAATGTATGCTACATGGTCCAAGGGGATAACACCCTTGAGGTAAACTCTGAATCCGAGTTAGAAGAGGATATTGATATGTCTTATGATGAGTTTAAATCATTTTGTCAACAACTTCTTGAAAAATATGAGTTACTTAAAAAGAATAATAAGAAAATAAAAAATAAATTTGATTCCTTGTTAAAAGAAAAAGATTCTTTTCAAACTAAATTGGAAGGCATTTCAAAAGAAAATGATATGTTGAAAAAGGATAATATTTCCTTGACTTCTAAATTGAATGATCTTTGTGAAGGAAATACTTCTTTGAAAAATAAAATTGTTTTGGTAAAAAAGGAAAAAGAAATTGCTTTACAAGAAAACAACTCTTTGAAAAAACAGTTATTTAAAAGAAAAAGAAAATATTTCTAAAAAGAAAAAGAATAATGATTCTCATTCTCACAATGCTTTACATGCCACTATTGATCAAAATGAGATTAAATTTTTGAAAAATAGAATAGATTGTTTGAGCTCAACTTTGAGCAATTGTGCATTTAACCATAAAAAATTGGAAACCTTGTTTCAAAAGAAATAAGTTTCATATGTTCATGCACATCACCCACAACATATTATGCACATTTTGTACATCATGATCACACCCATTCACATGTGCATATTAGAGTGTACAAATGTACACATTATGGCCGCAAAGGCCATTTAGCAAAATTTTGTTATGATAGAGTAAATTCTTTAAATGTTCCTAACAAGAATGTTTGGGTTCCAAATAAGACTATCCCCATGGACACAAAAGAAAATGGGTACCAAAATCCCCACCTCTTGTGTTTGATGTAGGTGTGGGCTCTCACATGACATGAGAGGGTTGGTGTCTTGATGGTGAATGCATGAGCTTGATGGACACTACAAATTGATGCATCACTATCAAGGAGGCTGGTGGGAAGACCACCATGTTTTGGAGACTTAGAGTATAGTTATTTGGTTTGGTAACTATCTCTAAACTCCTATTTTATTTACATGCTTTTACATTGATGATTTTTAGCATGTTCATGTTTTGTGGTTCATGTGGTAAATACTTGTTTAGATGTAGTTTTTGTCACAACTTGTGTATATACTTGTACAAGTAGTGAGCAACATTTCATTCTTATATGTTTGTACTTCGTTGCTCATTTGTACTCATTACACGTACATGTATAATCTAGTTTTGATGATTCCCTCATTTATACTTGTTTTGCTTATTTTTTTGTTTTGCTTCATGTATATGTAATTGTTGTTCAAAACTAATAAATATACATGTATACCCTTGAGTCACTTGCCTTCATGCAAATACTATTATGGACTCTTTTATGTTTGGAATATGTATGTATATTGTTAGTTGTGATAAATCAAATATATACCTTGAAGTTTCATTTTTTTTGAAAAATAAATTTTTATGATTTTCATATTTGTTTATTTTGAGCGTTATTGACTATTTTCATGAATATGCTATTCACATGATGCTTGTACATTCACATTATTTTTTTGTTTACTCATGACTTTGTTTTCATGAGCAATTATGAGCCATATCAATTTCGAGTGTCAACTCTTGTGTATTTGGTTTAATTCATGAGATACACATGATTTATTTTCATGTTTGAAGGATCTTTAACTAGTTTTTCAAAAATTACTTTAACTAGTTATTTATTCTTCTTTTGGTAGTGTTTTCATAATACAACTATTTTCAAATATTTTTTTGAAAACTTCACCCTTTAAGGGCGGATGGATGGGCGACCATGCCTTATATGCTCAATTTAAATATCTTTTATCATGTACATGAAAAGGGTAGACCTTTATGAGTTATACACTTTCTTCTTATCATATTTTCAATTGGTATTATAATTGATATTTTTGTGCATACTCATATTTTATTTTCTATATATGTATGCTTTAAATTTCAAATAATATCAATTTCTATTAGTATTTTCGTTTTTCATACATATATATAATTTGTTTATGCTTTAATTACAACATATTTACATGTTTAAAGCACAAATTATGTTTATGCTAAGCTTGAATTAAATTTTGATTTCAATTGGTATCTCAATTGGTACTTTTATAAGCTTAGGCATTATTTTCAATTGGTGTTTTTATTGGTATCAAATCTTTATGATATACTTCAATTAGTATCAATATGTTTCAATATCCAATTTGGTTTAAATTTCAATTGGTATCAATGTGTTTTACCTATTTGGTATTAAAATTTATCATATATTTCAATTGATATCAAAATATAAAATATTTTCTTTCATTAATATCAAAATGTACAAGTGTTTCAATTTCAATTGGTATAACAAATTTCCTATTTCATATAGTATCAAAATCTTGTGATATCTCAAATTGATTTATTGATTTAAGAAAAAATTCAAAATTTGTATTGTTTATTTACAATTGGTATCTTAAAATTTTGTTTATGTACAAATGGTATCTCAAAATTTGTTTAAACAATTTTTGTTAAGAATGTTTTGATATGTATTGTCTATATGCAAGGGAAGCTTAACATCTTTTTATATATAGATTCATGTTGAGTGTATCTTATATTGAGAAGGTTGACATCTCTTCTTTATGTGATACACGTGTGTAGGGGGCCTTAACATCTCCACTTATGCATTATATATTATGTGTTATGTGAGTTAGGGCTTGTCATCCCTTCTTCATGTAATGCATGTATGCAGGGATACTAACTTAACATCTTCCTCTTCATGAATTTATATCGCATATATATTCGTATTCTTTATTTGTTTTTATTTTATCCCTTTGTTGATGATTGAAAAAAAAGGGGGAGAAAGATTTTGAGTTTATATATGCATATTTGAGTGTTTGCATATGTTAAGTTTATGCATCATGCATCTTGTGTTTTACAAAATAGGGGGAATGTTTTTGAAAGTTTAAACAAAAAGGGGGAGAAGGTTTTTGGAAAAGGATTTTTGATTTATGTATATTTCTCTCACCTTGTTGATGCATATATATTTGTTTAGTTCATGCACTTCATTACAATATCTATATGTTTATTGTTATGCATGAGTTAAGGGGGAGCTTCTATGAAGCTTAACTTTAATCCATGCATATATAACTTCATGAGTTTTGTCATCATCAAAAAGGCAGAGATTGTTGGCCCAAAGGCCCATCACTCTAGTTTTGATGATGATTAACTCAAGTAGTTATACTACTAATGATCTTGTGTTTAATTAGTCTCAGATATGTGATCAAGATCTTAGTAGGTGTTTAGCTTTAATAAAGGATTTAAAGTCAAATTTTGGAGCTAGCACGTGTTGATTCAAGAGCTTGTGCATTAAGACCACATAAAGTACTCAAGAGAAGTCTAACTCATTGGATTATGGTTTGGACCAAGTCAAAAAGGAGAAGAAAATTTTCAAGTGAAGACCTTCAAGAGAAGACTTGTGTCTAGTTTTATTTTGAGTAAGACTTTGGTTTTAGATAAAATGTAAAGGATAGATTAGTTGGTGGATTGATCAAGTATCATATATACTCACACACAAGATTTAGATGAGTTTTTATAAAAGAGTTTTCATTTTTGAAAAATACCGTTTTGATTTTTGGAGTTTCATATATATATATATATATATATATATATATATATTAACCAAAACTATTTTAGAGCTTAATGTCAAAAATATAGATATTTTATCATATATGTGTAATGGATCATATCCATACACACTAAGTATTAAAAGTGTTTAAAATATCTTGTTTTTGTATTTGGAGAATTTTGAAAAAATTAATTTTAAAAAATACAGATTTTGTTTAAAGCCAAAATTTCCATAACACAAAAATAGTTCAAAATGTTTGTAACATGCTTTGATTTTTACTCAAATATGTTTGTATATCAAAGTATATTACTGAACTTATTTTGTAGATTTTAAGAGAATTTATGGGATTTTAAGGCTTTTTTTGCAAACTAAAAATTCTTAAGCTAAACACACCAAGTATAACACAAGAGTATAACTGGATTCACCGTGAAGGGCTCTAGATTATCTCCTTAAGATTCCTCTAGATAAGAGTTGAGGTGCCGCTATGACTCTCTTGGTTGAATACAAGTGTGAGCAAATAATCCCCAAGCATATATCAATTGAAGCACAATTATATCAAGCAAGTAATGAATATATACAATAATAGCATGCAAGATATAAACACAAGTGAGAGATAGAGAGAGCAATCGCAAATACGAGAGATTTTTTCGAGATTCGAGCACCCTTACTCTACGTCCCCGCCTTCAACACTATAAAGGATTTTCACTATAAAACCGATCCCACCGGATCACTCGGTGCTGCAACACCTACAAGCGAGTTCACACTAGAACTCCTTTGGACTCTCTAGTCCCTCTTTCTTCCTGCAAGAACAAACACACGCAAGCACGCAAGCTTGCCGAGGTCGCACATCTACACCAAGCTTTCACTAGAACTCGAAACACCGTGAACCCGAAAGTCCGCCTTCTCAAATACAAGGTAGAATACTTTGGTGATCACTACACTTTGATCACCTAAAAAACAATCTCACAACACCTCTCCTATAGGAATGATGTAGCAATGGAAAGCTCAAGTATGTGTGAGAAAATAAGGGTAGAATTTGTAGTGAAAAACTCAAAGAAATCACTTTTGAAAACTCTTGACAAACTCTCCTTTTGATTTGAAAATGTTAGCTCTAAAACATGTGGATATAACCACTGATATGTGTAGGAAATACTAGCCCAAAAATTCTCTTGAAATCTTGTTACAAACAGCCCAAGGAGCCCCAATTTATAGGCTCCAAAAATCTGCCCGTTGAAAGCCAACTCAGCAGTTCTGACTGCTGACGGTCGACCGCCCGGTCGACCGCCAACGGTCGGATTTCTGACCGTTGGGAAGGTCGGTCGACCGGCCGGTCGACCGCCAACTGGGCAATGGCCCAGCAGTCGAGCCAATTCTAGAGAGCAAAGCTCTCTGGCGGTCCACCGTGCGGTCGACCGGCCCAACCTATGCACGTTTTGTGCACGTCAGTCGACCGACCTTTGCCTCGGTCGTCCGTGCGGTCGACCGACAGAAGGCCAGAAAACTGTTTTGGAGATTTAAAAACTTATTATTTTTCCTTCAATAAAATCCCATAAATTCTCTAAAAATCTATAAAAATAAGTCCAGTAATATACTTTGATATACAAACATGTTTGAGTAAAAATCAAAACATGTTACAAACATTTGGAACTATTTTTGTGTTATGGAAATTTTGGCATTAAACAAAATCCGTATTTTTCCAAATTGATTTTTCCAAAACTTCTCTAAATACAAAAATAAGATATTTTAAATACTTTTAAAGCTTAGTGTGTATGGATATGATCCATTATACATATATAATGAAATATCTATGTTTTTGACATTAAGCTCTAAAATAGTTTTGGTTAAAACATATGTATATATGAAACTCTAAAAACCAAAATGATATTTTTTAAAATGAAAACTCTTTTCTAAAAACTCATCTAAATCTTCTGTGTGAGTGTATATGATACTTGAGCAATCCACCAACTAATCTATCCTTTACATTTTATCTAAAAACAAAATCTTACTCAAAACAAACTTAAACACAAGTCTTCTCTTGAAGGTCTTCACTTGAAAATCTTCTTCTCCTTCTTGACTTTGTCCAAATCATGAACCAATGAGCTAGACTCTTCTTGAGTACTTGATGTGGTCGTGATGCACAAGCTTTTGAATCAACACGTGCTAGCTCCAAAACTTGACTTTAAATCCTTTGTTGAAGCTAAACACCTACTAAGATCTTGATCACATATCTGAGACTAATTAAACATAAGATCATTAGTATTATAACTACATGAGTTAATCATCATCAAAACTAGAGTGATGGGGCTTTGGGCCAACTCCAACGTCTATCAATTTTTATTAGGGCTTGAGTTGTGTGAGTGAGGAGGTGATTTTGGGCTAAGGAAGGGTGATGAACTCCTAACCTTATCTTGTATTAGGTTTTTCCCTTAAGTCCAATTCGTACAAGTATGCCATATAGATAAGAATAACACAAAAAGTGAGTAAATCACCCACGTATTTATCCTATGCTATATGCAATATCATATATACACCTCAGTCTAGATCACAACAACAGAACAAAATATAGTATATTGGAATAAAATTGACACGTGCCTAAATGCAAATGTCTAAACCATTTTAAAAGCGTCAAAATATAGTAATTTAATTCTTTAATTATTGTAGTGTGTAGGCAATCAAAGCAGAAAAACAACAACAACAATACAACAATATATGCAACTTGTAAGGTCCCAACAAAAGATGAAGCTCAGATTCCACAACAATGTTGCATTTTCGCGGTATGTTTAGCTTTTTCGCGACAAAAATAAGGAAGCACATGTTGGCCCAGAGGCCCATCACTCTAGTTTTGATGATGACTAACTCATGAAGTTATTGTTTATTAATAATCTTGTGTTTAAATAGTTTCAGTGATTGACCAAGATATCAGTAGGTGATTAGCTTCAACAAAGGAGTTTTGGAGCTTTCACATGTTGATTCAAGAGTTCGAGCATCAAGATCGCATCTAGTACTCAGTTGGAGTCAAGCTCGTTGGACCGCGTTTGGATCAAGTCGACTTGGAGAAGAGTTCTACAAGAAGACCTCGGTTTGTTTAGTTTAAGATTGTCTTTAGATCTTGTATAAAGATAGATAGTGTTGATATGCTCAAGTTCACATACACACAAGTTTTAAGTTATTGGTTTTGGTTTTCGGTTTAACTGGTTTTAGATTTCATGTCAAAAACATAGATATATTATTTACATGCATATTAGATTCTATCCATATACAATATGCTTCAAATTTTTTCAATATCATGTTTTTGTATTTACATGAGATTTGGAGAAAATGGTTTTCCATTTCAAAATCAAAGCTTTGAAAAATACCGATTTCTATTTAAAGCCTAATTTTCATATCACAAAATAGTTCAAATAGTTTGTAATATGTGTTGAATTTTATTCACACATATTTGTATTCCAAAGATCTCAAAATAACTTATTTTTGTGATTTTATGGGATTTAATTGGAATCAAAATACCTAAGTTTTAAATCCTAAACTTCCCAGCCAGACTGCTCTAGCGGTCGACAAGACGGTCGACCAGACTAGGAGTCGGTCGACCGTCACGGTCAACCGATGTGCACGAAGACGTGCACATGGCCAGCCTATTCGGCCAGTCGACCACGCGGTCGACTGACTGAAAGCACCCCACTCTCGGGTGGGGGCCGGTCGACCAGGCGGTCGACCTTTGGCTTTGGCTCGGTCAACCAAGCGGTCGACCGGAGGCACAACGGTCATAAAAATGACCATTGGCCAGGCGACCGGGCGGTCGACCGGAAGGGTAATTCTGCCCTTTCCTACTGCCAATGGGCAGATTTTTTTTGGAGGGTTATAATTGTGGAACATCTTGACCTCTCCAAAGCTTCAAACGCCAAATATTGTGGAGAAGGCATCTAGTGGAGATGAGTCCGACCAACCTTGCTACATGTTCCAAGGAAATGACTCCTTTTAGGTAAACTCAGACACCTATCTAGATCATTGTGCTAGTTCTTCTTGGGGTGATGATTATGTTGATACCGATGCATTAAATGAAGAACCATCTCTTGTTTGTGAAAATCTATTACAAAAATACCATCTCTTGAAAAAAAAATCTTTAAACTAAAAGAAGAGAATAAGGATTTGTCTTCTAAACTTAACATGGCTTTGCAAGAAAGGGATGAGATATCAAATGAAAGGGACTCATTGAATCCCAACTTGATCTTGCCTTAAATGAAACAAAATCTTAAAAGGTAAAAATAACTGTGATGAAATTTTGAAGAAAAATGAAGTTCTATCTTCAAAACTTGATTTTGTTTTAACAGAGAATGAATTTTGCAAAATAAAAATGTTTTAATTTCGAAGAAATTGGATTTGGTTTCGAAAGAAAAGATTTCTTTGAAAAATAATTTAGATTCACATGTTTTTCATGCTTCATCATCTAGTGTACCTATTGCATGCTCCACCTCTTCTACTATTATTGAAAATGATATATGTATGTTAAAGAAGAGTGGTGATTGTTTGGGCTCCACTTTGAGCCAATGTGCCATGAACCACTCACAGTTGGAATCCATGTTTCGAAAGAAACAAGTTCCACATATGCGTGCACACCATACATGGTATACACATGCTTCTCATGATCACACATATGATTCAAAGTATGCTCATGTGTACACTTGTACACATTTTGAACGTAAGGGCCACCTTGCAAAATTTCGTTATGATAGATTAAATGATTCAAAGTTTGCAAATAAGTTTGTTTGGATTAGGAAAGGTGCTAACCCCCATGAATCCAATATGGTATTTGTACCAAAAGCCACTCCTATTTTATTTGATGTAGGTGTGGGCTCTCACATGACGTGAGATGCACTGATGCCTTGAGTGAATGCGTTCCGAGCTAAATGGTAAAAATTTTGTGGGAGTTTGGTGGGAGGACAACCATGGTTTGGAGATATAGAGATGTGCCCTAATGGTTTTGGTAACTATCTCTAACTCTTATTTAGTTTTCATGCTTTTATATTGTTGATTTTTACCATGTATTGGTTTTCATATTTTTCATGTTCATTATAGTTAAATGCAATGTTAACTAGACTTGAGATATACATGATTAGTATTTGAGATACACCTATGTTTATATGAACTATTACTTTTGTGTTCTAACTTTAGTTTAACTATTATGCATATACTATTACTTTTGTGTTCTAACTTTAGTTTAACTATTATGCATATCCTTGTTCTAAGACATGTGCATTTATATAATGATCATATTGGTTTATGTTTATGATTTTGCACTTCATATTTTGATTACAAGTTTAGATGTAGTTTTCATTAAAGCTTGTGTAGATACTTGTACAACTAATGAGCCACATTTGTTTTTGTATGTTTGTACTTAATTGCTCATTTGTACCCATTAGATGTACTAGTATAGCCTAGTTTTGATGATTCTTGCATTTCAACTTGTATTCTCTATTTTGTACATGTTTTCATTTTAATATGTCTAGTTTGATGTATATGTTAATTTTGGTTAAAACTATAGCTGTACATGTATACCCTTGAGTCATTTTCTTTTCATGCGAAATTTCTTTGTGGACTCATTTGTGTTTAGGAATATGTATGTATACCTTTAGTTTTTGACAAAATATACATACGCCTTGAAGTTAGAATTATTATGATGAAAATTAAATTTTCTATGATTTTCATGTTCTTTTAATATCATATTGAGCTTCATCGCCTATTTCCATGACTTTGTTGATTACATGACTCTTGTACTCACATCATTCTTGTTTACTCATGATTCTAGTTTTCATGAGCTTTATATGTGCGTTATAAACTTTGAGTGTCAATTGTTGAGTCATTTTCATGTTTTCATGGATATATACTTATTTTATTCCTTCCTTGAAGGACTTCATACTAGGTTTCAAGATTATCATAAAACTAGTTGCGTATTTCTTCATTTTGGAAGAGTTTTCAACCATGTTAAATTATTTTCAAATCCTTTTTTTGAAAACCCCTTCCATCCAAAGGGCGGTTGGATGGGCGACCATACCTTGTGTGCCTAATTGAAAATCCTTTTTAACATGTGCATGAAAGGGAGGTAGCATGAGTTATACATTTTGATCTTCATTGTATTTTCAATTGGTATCACAATTGATATTTTTTTGTATACTCATATTTTGTTTTCTATATATGTATACTTCAAACTTCAAAAAGTATAAATTTTGATTGGTATTTAAATTTTCATATATGTATGTGTGTGTTTGTGATTTGATTGTGCTTACTATATCTTTACATCTTAAAGCACAAATTATGTTTATGCTAAACTTGATTTACTTCTTAAATGTCAATTATTTTTCAATTAGTATCTTATACAAGCTTATACATTATTTTTATTGGTATTTAATAAAGGGAGAGAAAATTCATATTTTATCTTTCAATTGGTATCTTTTAATCGATTTTATTTTCAATTGATATCTTACTCCCATTCTTTATGATTAAAAATACTTTATTTTGGTATAAGCTAACATTTTTAATATTGGCATCATGTTTCATTTTAAATTGGTATCTATATTGATATGAGTTATACTTACCTAATGCAATTTGATTTTTACTTTCAATTGGTATCAAAAATTTACAACACATTTTTTTGGTATTAAATAACTTTGAAATTGGTTGTTACTTTCATTTGGTATCAAGATTTTCAATATATATATATATTTCAATTGGTATCAAAAACATACAATGTTTCACTTTCTATTGATATTAAGATTTACAAGACATTTTAAATTGGTATCAAGATATTTTCAGTTGGTATCTTTTAGTATCTTAAATTTTTTTACTTTCAATTGGTATCTTAAAAATATTTTGTTTATTTTCAAATGGTATCATAAATTCGTATCATGATGTTTCAATATATACCTTTATCATAAATTGATATATTTTTCAATTGGTATCACATTGTTTTGATATGTATTGCTTAATACGCAAGAGAAGCTTAACATCTTTTATATAGATAGATTCATGTTGAGTGTATTTCTTATTGAGGAGCTTAATCTCTCTTCTCTCTATTTTATACGTGTGTAGGGGAAGCTTCACATCTCCTTTTATACATTGTATATTATGCGTTATGTGATTTGGGTTTAGTCATCTCTTTTTCATGTAATGCATGCAGGGTGAGTTAACTTTACGTCTCTCCTCTTCATGAATGTATATCGTAAATATATCCTTCTTGTTTGATTTGACAAAAAGGGAGAAAATTATTTTAAATTTATTTATGCCCCTTTGTTGATGATTTGACAAAAAGGGGGAGAAAAATTTAGAGTTTTATATATGCATGTTTATGCATGATTTCCTTATTTATACAAAAGGGGGGAAAATAATTTTGAGAGTTTTATAATATATGCAGGTTTATGTCATTTATATGCATGTTTATTTTTGCCCATTGGTATCAGAGCATAAATGTTTTGTTTTCAATTGGTATCAAAGCATATATGTTTTGTTTATGCAAAAAGTATTCTTCATTTATGCATATATGCGTTATTTGTTTTACATACATTGAATATCTTTATTGTTTATTACTATGCCTGAGTTAAGGGGGAGCTTCTATGAAGCTTAACTTTAATCCATGCATATCTTCATGAGTTTTGTCATCATCAAAAAGGGGGAGTTTGTTGTTGGCCCAAGGTTACAATCACCCGATTTATTGAGTTTTGATGATTACAAAACATATATAGTTATTTGTACTAATCATTTTTAGTGTTTAAAGTGTATTTCAGGGTTCTAAGGATTCATGATGTGCTCTTCCCTAAAAGAAGATCGTTTTGACTCAAGTCGGTTCATTTCGGGTTCAAGATACAAGTTTTTCAAGATCACACATGGAGAAGCCCACTTGATGTCTTTATTATCTCCCAGAACCTATGTAAGAGTTAGTTTGTTAAAGTTTGAGGTTGTGTTAAGTTGGCTCAAGAACACACACACTTTTCAAAATACGGTTTTTATTTTTGGTTTTTGATTTAAGTTAATGCTTTGATTTCTAAGCATGACTCAAATTTTTATAAATTTTATATCTTGTTTATATCATATACACCTACCTTTTCAGCGTGATACTTAGTCATATATCCTTACAAAATTATTTTGAAAATTTTCCAAAGTTTAGAAAAAAAATCCTATAATAATTCTGTTTCAGGCCTATCGGTCGACCGGGCTGGTCGACCGAGCCTTGAGTTCAGGGCGTGCATGTTTTGTGCACGTCTGTCGGTCGACCGACTGGAAGAAGCTTGCTCTTTGTTTTTGGTCGGTCGACTGGATCGGTCGACCGACAGTTCAATATGATATTTTTCCTTGGCTTCCGGTCGACCGAGTCCAACGGCTAGTTGCCAATTGGACTGCCGGTCAACTGGGCCGGTCGACCGACAGCGGTCTTCAGCCGACAATGGCTATTTTTCTGAGTTTTCTCTCTTGGGATTTGTTAGAGATTTTGGTGTCAGCTAATCCTGAAATTTTGACAGCTATTTCTGACCTAATGAGCTATTTGTAATCATATTTTGATCCCCTCTAATCCCTATAAATAGTGGGGATTGGTCACTTGCAAAAGATATGAAATATACCTAGTTTTTCAAGTTTTCAAAAGAAAGAAAAAAGTTTCAAAGGCTTTCAATTCTCTAGTGCATTCTTGGCCATTGGTTTTTCAGTCATTTTTCAAGCAAATTTTCATTACAACTGAGCTTGTTTTATCACTACACTTCTTGAGCCAAAAACCCTCCTCATTCTATAAGGAAGTTGTAAAGAGAAGTTTGTGATCTTTTGTTGATCACTTGGTTACTTGTTCTTCTTTTGTTGAGATCCCTCTTCGGTAGAGGTTTGTAATTGGTGGAGTTCGGTACTCCGGTCTTCGGTAGACCTTGTAATCATTCCTCGGTGGATTTAGTGGAAACCCTTCACGGCTGTGAAGGCGGAGAGTAGAGCGGTGGGTCGAACCTCGAAACAAAATATTTGTGTTTGCGATTGTTTTTCATATTGCTCTTAATTTGTAGCTTGATATATATCTTGTGTGCACTTCAATATTACATCCATTTCATTCCTTGCTAAATTCTTGTAACGCCCCGATCCGGAGGGTACGGAGACGTTACTGCGACGTATATACGAAGGTCGGAAATACCCTAACGTATATACGCTAAGCATCAATACAGGCAGGGGTCAGAGTACGGAAGCATAGTGGTAATATACAATCCAGCAATAATAACAACAGTACACAGTTATCACAAGGCATGATATAATATCTGAAGAATATATGATCACTATGGAACACAAAAGCAGGATGCACAATATGAAATACTGGAAAGTACTCACGAGTGGCAAGATGAAAATCTCGCGAGCCAAACAAGAAGAGGCGGGAAGGAAGAGGGTCCACGTAGGCACCAACTAATCCACGCTCCCGCTGCGCTACTCTGATCAGGTACAGCAAGGCCGCCACGGTCCAGACTCTAGGATCTGGACATGAGAATCCAGGGTTGTTAGCAACCCCAGCGAGTACAAAGAATAAAGCCAGATGGCGTGCATAACAGGCACACGTGTACATGATCAAGTGATGTGGTCCAGGCACGCAGGTACAGGAAGTGACAAGTAACATAAAGGAAAATGGCGGTAAATCCGAGATCAAGTAAATACATGTATATCAGTAAATCTGAATCGGAAAGCATGCATGAAATACGGTGTAGAGGGTATAGTAACATAAACATGTGACATACATGGAAAACAAGTGATAAATACACTAAACAAGCGATAAACAAGTATGGACATGAAATAAGGCAGTAAGTAAAGTAACAACAAGAAAATCAGTTATATAAGCCTATATTACCGATCTGTGAGGTTAGTACGTCGAAGGAATAATCCAAACAAGGAAACCCTCATATATATACCCTGTACATCACGTCACCGTAATCTGAGTTTATATAATCTGACTTTTCCTTCACATCAGTATAATAATGAAACAATATGAAAGCACAAGTATAAGTGGTGAGCAGTGTAGGTCAAGAGTAAAGCTGGTCAAATATCAGGAGCAGGTTATTATTAATTATTAAGACTCATCTGATTTGTATACATCGGTATGTGTCCCATCCCACATACCTCAACATACAGACCGGAGAGTAAGTTATTGGAAACTGATGAAGATCGATGAACCATGTTTCGGATGGGCCCGTGCATGCCCGGGACAACGGTCAAGGAGTATCCGGTGCTGAGCCGGAACGTACCGCTAGGTACCGGGACTTATTGTACGCCCGAACAGGAATAGGTTGTCACCGCTCCACAGGAATAGGCCTAGGGGCTTATGGTACAACCGGCAGGCAAGGGAGTAGGGGTGCCAGTACACCCCACGGAAACGCCTGGTGGCCTCCAGGTCGAATCCAAGTATGTGGCCACGCGCGGCTCGATAAGACCACCATAAACATGATTAATCAGGGCCCATCAGTTTCCCCCAAACCAGGTGTAAGTTGTCCAATTATTATAATTTATCCAGTGATAATGTCCACAGAGTATTCATAGTAAACCCATATTCATGGTTATCCTATTACGGGGTCAACAGGAGTATAGTATCAGGAGTAATGTCAGGAGCCTCCCTATTTCAGGGGGTCAAGTATACAGGACTACAGGAGCTCAGGAGTACCAATATCTGGTAATAATAATATAGTAATCATGTCATGTCCCCGTAACAGTGATAATCATGAATATGTCATACAGGTATCAGGGGTAGTAATGTCCGGTCAAGGGTCATGATGTCAGGTCTAGGTATTTATACCACATGAAAGCATATCATATACCGGGTGTCAGGAGCAGGTGTCAAGTGTGACATATCAAGAATCAATGTCTAATATAAAGTGATAAGTGTAGCAAGACAAGTACCGGGGTCAGGTATCACATGTCATATATAGCATGGCAAGTATCAGTATCAGGTGTCACATATAGCATGGCAAGTATCAGTGTTATATATCATGCATCAACTACAGCATGGCAAGTGTCGGTATCATATATCATGTATCAAATATGGCAAGGCAAATACCGGTGTCAGGTACCATATGTCAAATACAGCATGATAAGTACTGGTATCGGCATCATATGTCAAATATAGCATGGTAAGTATCAGTATCATCTATAACATGGCAAGTACTGGTATCCGGTATCACATATCACATATAGCATGGTATATAACAACACAAGAATATACTCGCATAATGATAAAATAATTGCATGCTAAAAATAACTGTACTCGCCTCAATACCGAAAGACCGCGAGAAATCCCGAAACACTAGAAATCCGAGCACAAGACCAACCATATATTAAAATATATTATTTATTATTTTTAGAGAGAGAAAGAGGAGAGAGAAAGAGTGGTTTAGAGAGAGAAAGTCTAGAGAGAGAAAGTCTTGAGAGTAATTTTAGAGAGAGAGAAAGTAGATAGAAAGCCTAGAGAGAGAACTATTTAGAGAGAGAAAGTGGAGGTTTTAGAGAGGGTCTAGGGAGGAGTTAGAGAGAGAAACTGAGGAGAGAGAGGGAGAGGAATTGTAGAGAGAGGAGAGAGAGGAAGAGAGAGGAAGAGAGAGAAGGAAAGAGAGAGAAAGAGGAGAGAGAGAGGGTACAGGAGGGAGAGAGAGAGGGAGCAGGAGGGGCTGCTGCCCCCTCCCCAATAGCCCACGGCCAGGCCAGGGTGGCCTGGCCGCGGCCCTGCAGAGGCGACGCCAGCGGCCACCGGAGGGCCGCCGGCCAGGGGTGACCCCGCCGGCCACCCCAAGGGGAGAGAGGAGGAAGGGGGCAGAGGGGCTGCTGCCCCCTCTGAGCGCGCGGCCTGGCTCAGCCAGGCCGTGGCCTCCCCGACCTGGCCGCGCTTGCGCGGCCAGGGGATGGAACCAGAGGCGGCGCCGGCCGCCATGGCCGGCGCAGGCCCTGGGGTGGCTCCGGCCACCCCAAAAGGAAGAAGGGAGGGGGCTGCTGCCCCCTCCAAGCCGCGCACAGGGGGCCTCCTGGCCCCCTGGCCGCGCCCTGCCGCCGGCGACGCGCCGGCGGCGCCGGATCTGAAGGAGGAAGTGGCGGGTCGGTGGTCGGGCTCGCAGAAGAGGGAAGAAGAAGAGAAGAAAAAAGAAAAGAAAAAGGAAAATAAAAAGAAAAGAAAAAGAATTGATTGAAAATAAATAAAGGGGAGGTTTATTTATTTAAAATGGGGATTGATGTGATGGGGGTAGGTGCTGATGTGATTGGGGGGAGTGGGATGTCAGGTTTGACTTTGAAAAGGGAAAAAGGAAAAGAAATGGAGAAAGAGGAATTAAAATAATATTATTAAAATAGGGTAAAAATTCGACTGTTTCAAAATCTTTCCGAAAAATTCTTAAAAATTGAAAATAATATTTTAAGATGCTCGATGAAATCAGATTTGAGAAATTCAATGTAGATTTCAAATAAAAATCCTGGAATCTTCCGGCGGTACCGGTCGACACCAAAACCGGTGGATTTTCGATAAATTCTGAAAAATCTCGAAAAATGAATTTAGATAGAAAATGATATTCTAAGAAGTAAACTGAAAGCCGTTTTTGAAAATTCAATCCCATTTGAAAACTAAAAATCCTGGAATCAGTCAGTGATACCGACCGACACTAGTTTTGGAGATTTTGCAAATAATTCTGAAAAATTCCAGAAAATCATGAAAAATCTAAAATATTAGAAAATGATGTTTAAAACTGAAATCGGTCAAATCAGATTATCAGAAATGCCAAATCGAGCGAAGCACTAGGTTTGGGCCCCCGGTTCAGACTAGGGCTGACTCCGAGTCCACGAATCCAAATCCAACACAAAACGATCACACTAATAATCATAAAACAAAAACAAATACAAGATAAATTAAAGAAATATGCTAGAAAAATTAGAATACGTATCTACATACGTATTCCAGGAACGGGGTGTTACATTCCATCCACCTTACAAAAATTTCGTCCTCGAAATTTCGATAAGGGGAGGATGAACACGGAAGGAATAGGAATGAGGATTTATACCAATCAAGATATGAGTAACTGAGGATAATTCCCACAAATTGGTTGAATGATAAACCCAAGACTGAGACATCTCTGCACTACTGCCATATATATATCCTCTGACGGTGTCATAATAATACTGACCTGACGTCTGCTCTTTCGGACTGCGAAGCAAAGCTGATAAACCCATAAAAATCCATAGTGCTGAAATCCATAATATATAATCTCTGAAAATCCATAGAAATCCGTAATATAATATAAAGTCCCGCATGGCATGAAGCTGTCCTTGACAAAGAATCCATAGTAGAATTACTGATACTGCATACACACTATTTCTCCAGAATACCGAAGATAAAGAAAACCCCGACAATACTGAGCATGATCAAGAAGACCAATATTTAAGAATTCCTGAATACTGGGCATTGCAATCTCTGAAAGGCATAACTAAGAATATAGAGTAACCATAAAGAATTCTGAATACTGACTTCTGAATGACAACCCGACTGCACATGAAACATTAAAGAATACCCAATCTCTGCAAGGTTGGCCGAATGGATCGTTCATACGGATCACGGCAATAGCTTAGATACAGCGAGAAAATCCTGTCCAACAGATCCATGAAAACATACAAGGCAGAAGAAGTCCGAGGAACGGCTAGAGTGCTAAGCACTGAAGGACTAGCCACGGTCGGAACCAAGCCTAGGTAAGACCATCGCGTAACACATCTCAGGCGTTAAGCATTAGGGTGCAGCGGAGCTAACGCTCTGCGAGGCTCGCACTTGGCGGAGCTCACGCAGCGAAGCTAGCGCGTAACACAACGTAAATGCTAAGCACCAGGGTGCAGCGAAGCCCACACCTGGTTAGGTCCACGGGTGACTAGAACACAACCCTCGCTTGGCGAGGCTAGCGGGGTTCGTAGTCCACTAAATTAATAAAAACTGCCAGGAGTTGGTGGTTCTGAGAACATGATCAAGAATCACAATAACCGAAACGAGTCCCGAAGGCTGTCTCCATAACTTTGTCATGCAGAAGCCCTAAATTTGAAATACTATTCCATACCGATGTTCCTCATGTAATGATACGGTCTGTCTGATTATATAAGTGATGACTACTCCACTTGCTGTGCTGATTTCCCCATGATGTATCCACATACACTAGAATAAGATGCGAGGCCAAAGAACCATCCAATATAAGACAAGGTGATGCACCAGAGTTAAGAATACCAGAACATAATGATAGCGAACCACATCTGTCTTGCTGCTACCCTACCAGTTTATCCATATCTTGAGTTGGTATAAGAATGAAAGGAATTGGAAACGGAAAAGGATGGAAGTGATTTCAAGAATCAAGGAAAGGACGATCAAGAGGGAATGGATAACTTTGTACTTGCAGTTGGATTGTATAACCACGACTCATGCATTGTACCGAGGATGTGAGAGCCTAGGCTCTGATACCACCCTGTAATGCCCCGATCCGGAGGGTACGGAGACGTTGCTGCGACGTATATACGAAGGTCGGAAATACCCTAACGTATATACGCTAGCATCAATACAGGCAGGGGTCAGAGTACGGAAGCATAGTGGTAATATACAATCCAGCAATAATAACAACAGTACACAGTTATCACAAGGCATGATATAATATCTGAAGAATATATGATCACTATGGAACACAAAAGCAGGATGCACAATATGAAATACTGGAAAGTACTCACGAGTGGCAAGATGAAAATCTCGCGAGCCAAACAAGAAGAGGCGGGAAGGAAGAGGGTCCAAGTAGGCACCAACTAATCCACGCTCCCGCTGCGCTACTCTGATCAGGTACAGCAAGGCCGCCACGGTCCAGACTCTAGGATCTGGACATGAGAATTCAGGGTTGTTAGCAACCCCAGCGAGTACAAAGAATAAAGCCAGATGGCGTGCATAACAGGCACACGTGTACATGATCAAGTGATGTGGTCCAGGCACGCAGGTACAGGAAGTGACAAGTAACATAAAGGAAAATGGCGGTAAATCCGAGATCAAGTAAATACATGTATATCAGTAAATCTGAATCGGAAAGCATGCATGAAATACGGTGTAGAGGGTATAGTAACATAAACATGTGACATACATGGAAAACAAGTGATAAATACACTAAACACGCGATAAACAAGTATGGACATGAAATAAGGCAGTAAGTAAAGTAACAACAAGAAAATCAGTTATATAAGCCTATATTACCGATCTGTGAGGTTAGTACGTCGAAGGAATAATCCAAACAAGGAAACCCTCATATATATACCCTGTACATCACGTCACCGTAATCTGAGTTTATATAATCTGACTTTTCCTTCACATCAGTATAATAATGAAACAATATGAAAGCACAAGTATAAGTGGTGAGCAGTGTAGGTCAAGAGTAAAGCTGGTCAAATATCAGGAGCAGGTTATTATTAATTATTAAGACTCATCTGATTTGTATACATCGGTATGTGTCCCATCCCACATACCTCAACATACAGACCGGAGAGTAAGTTATTGGAAACTGATGAAGATCGATGAACCATGTTTCGGATGGGCCCCGTGCATGCCCGGGACAACGGTCAAGGAGTATCCGGTGCTGAGCCGGAACGTACCGCTAGGTACCGGGACTTATTGTACGCCCGAACAGGAATAGGTTGTCACCGCTCCCACAGGAATAGGCCTAGGGGCTTATGGTACAACCGGCAGGCAAGGGAGTAGGGGTGCCAGTACACCCCACGGAAACGCCTGGTGGCCTCCAGGTCGAATCCAAGTATGTGGCCACGCGCGGCTCGATAAGACCACCATAAACATGATTAATCAGGGCCCATCAGTTTCCCCCAAACCAGGTGTAAGTTGTCCAATTATTATAATTTATCCAGTGATAATGTCCACAGAGTATTCATAGTAAACCCATATTCATGGTTATCCTATTACGGGGTCAACAGGAGTATAGTATCAGGAGTAATGTCAGGAGCCTCCCTATTTCAGGGGGTCAAGTATACAGGACTACAGGAGCTCAGGAGTACCAATATCTGGTAATAATAATATAGTAATCATGTCATGTCCCCGTAACAGTGATAATCATGAATATGTCATACAGGTATCAGGGGTAGTAATGTCCGGTCAAGGGTCATGATGTCAGGTCTAGGTATTTATACCACATGAAAGCATATCATATACCGGGTGTCAGGAGCAGGTGTCAAGTGTGACATATCAAGAATCAATGTCTAATATAAAGTGATAAGTGTAGCAAGACAAGTACCGGGGTCAGGTATCACATGTCATATATAGCATGGCAAGTATCAGTATCAGGTGTCACATATAGCATGGCAAGTATCAGTGTTATATATCATGCATCAACTACAGCATGGCAAGTGTCGGTATCATATATCATGTATCAAATATGGCAAGGCAAATACCGGTGTCAGGTACCATATGTCAAATACAGCATGATAAGTACTGGTATCGGCATCATATGTCAAATATAGCATGGTAAGTATCAGTATCATCTATAACATGGCAAGTACTGGTATCCGGTATCACATATCACATATAGCATGGTATATAACAACACAAGAATATACTCGCATAATGATAAAATAATTGCATGCTAAAAATAACTGTACTCGCCTCAATACCGAAAAACCGCGAGAAATCCCGAAACACCAGAAATCCGAGCACAAGACCAATCCATATATTAAAATATATTATTTATTGTTTTTAGAGAGAGAAAGAGGAGAGAGAAAGAGTGGTTTAGAGAGAGAAAGTCTAGAGAGAGAAAGTCTTGAGAGTAATTTTAGAGAGAGAAAGTAGATAGAAAGCCTAGAGAGAGAACTATTTAGAGAGAGATAGTGGAGGTTTTAGAGAGGGTCTAGGGAGGAGTTAGAGAGAGAAACTGAGGAGAGAGAGGGAGAGGAATTGTAGAGAGAGGAGAGAGAGGAAGAGAGAGGAAGAGAGAGAGAGAAGGAAAGAGAGAGAAAGAGGAGAGAGAGAGAGGGTACAGGAGGGAGAGAGAGAGGGAGCAGGAGGGGGCTGCTGCCCCCTCCCCCAATAGCCCACGGCCAGGCCAGGGTGGCCTGGCCGCGGCCCTGCAGAGGCGGCGCCGGTGGCCACCGGAGGGCCGCCGGCCAGGGGTGACCCCGCCGGCCACCCCAAGGGGAGAGAGGAGGAAGGGGGCAGAGGGGCTGCTGCCCCCTCTGAGCGCGCGGCCTGGCTCAGCCAGGCCGTGGCCTCCCCGACCTGGCCGCGCTTGCGCGGCCAGGGGATGGAACCAGAGCCGGCGCCGGCCGCCATGGCCGGCGCAGGCCCTGGGGTGGCTCCGGCCACCCCAAAAGGAAGAAGGGAGGGGGCTGCTGCCCCCTCCAAGCCGCGCACAGGGGGCCTCCTGGCCCCCTGGCCGCGCCCTGCCGCCGGCGACGCGCCGGCGGCGCCGGATCTGAAGGAGGAAGTGGCGGGTCGGTGGTCGGGCTCGCAGAAGAGGGAAGAAGAAGAGAAGAAAAAAGAAAAGAAAACGGAAAATAAAAAGAAAGAAAAAGAATTGATTGAAAATAAATAAAGGGGAGGTTTATTTATTTAAAATGGGGATTGATGTGATGGGGGTAGGTGCTGATGTGATTGGGGGAGTGGGATGTCAGGTTTGACTTTGAAAAGGGAAAAAGGAAAAGAAATGGAGAAAGAGGAATTAAAATAATATTATTAAAATAGGGTAAAAATTCGACTGTTTCAAAATCTTTCCGAAAAATTCTCAAAAATAGAAAATAATATTTTAAGATGCTCGGTGAAATCGGATTCGAGAAATTCAATGTAGATTTCAAATTAAAAATCCTAGAATCTTCCGGCGGTACCGGTCGACACCAAAACCGGTGGATTTTCGATAAATTCTGAAAAATCTCGAAAAATGAATTTAGATAGAAAATGATATTCTAAGAAGTAAACTGAAAGCTGTTTTTGAAAATTCAATCCCATTTGAAAACTAAAAATCCTGGAATCAGTCAGTGATACCGACCGACACCAGTTTTGGAGATTTTGCAAATAATTCTGAAAAATTCCAGAAAATCATGAAAAATCTAAAATATTAGAAAATGATGTTTAAAACTAAAATCGGTCAAATCGGATTATCAGAAATGCCAAACCGAGCGAAGCACTAGGTTTGGGTCCCCGGTTCAGACTAGGGCTGACTCCGAGTCCACGAATCCAAATCCAACACAAAACGATCACACTAATTATCATAAAACAAAAACAAATACAAGATAAATTAAAGAAATATGCTAGAAAAATCAGAATACGTATCTACATACGTATTCCAGGAACGGGGTGTTACAATTGTCGACATTACTCATACAATAAGATTGCAATACGCACCTCAAACTCTTATTTAGAGGAATCACGAGGAAGAAGTTCAGAGCCCTTCACCGGGTATTCAGCTTCTAGTCTTGTTTTGGGCGATCGTTGCATCATATATTCATACTTGTTCAAAAAGATCTTAAGATTAGCATTAACACCTATTCACCCCCCCTCTAGGTGTTTTACATTTGGTATCAGAGCTTTGGTCTCTAGGCTCTTGGCTTAACAACCTTAGAGAGATCCTTATTGCTAATCATTTTTCATCTTCATTCATTTAGTAAAAATGGCCGAAGGAATTAAGACCCCACCAAAGTTTGATGGCCTTAACTTTCCCATATGGAAGGTTAAGATGACCGTATTTTTACAATCCCTAGGAAGCCGGGTTGCGAAAGCGGTGACCAAACCATTTTTAGTGTACCCACCGGTGATGAGGACACTTGGTCCGATATTGAGACTAAAGAATTTGATGCTAATGCTAGGGCACACTATGCATTGCTCTAAGTACTTAATGATGATGATATCTCTAGAGTTATTCATTGTAAATCTGCACATGAAATTTGGACTCACTTGCTTGTCACACATGAAGGGACTTCACAAGTTAAGAGAGCTAAAATAAACCTTCTTCGGTCCCAATATGAAAACTTTTCTATGCAAGAAAATGAAATCATAGATGATATGGTTACAAAATTTACAAAGATTACTAATGGACTTTCTTCTCTAGGTGACGTCATTGACACGACCAAAGAGTAGGGAAGATCATCCGGGCTCTCCGTCCATCTTGGGAAGTCAAAGAAACTACCTTGAAGGAACTTAATGAAAAGGAAGAGATGGAGTTTATAGGTCTCATTGGGAACCTCAAGACCCATGAGATGGAGAGAAAAGCAAGAGAAGAAATAGCTCCCTCCAAGAAGAAAACTATTGCCTTCAAAAGTCATTCAACATACTCTGATGAAGACGATGAAGAAGAAGATGATGAGGAGCTTACACTTCTTGTTAAGAACGTTCAGAGAATGTATAACAAGGCTAAGTTCCAAAATAAAAGGAGATGGCAAGGCAAAGAAGAAAAGAAAATTATTTGTTTCAATTGCCAAAAGCCGGGTCATATTGTTACGGAATGCCCGGATAAAGTCAAGCCCTCCACCTCCAAGAAGCCATATAGAAAGAAAGCATTAAAGGCTACTTGGGATTCCGAGAGTGAATCCGAGGAGGATGTCGACACCGCCAACATGTGCTTCATGACAAATGAAAGCACAAGCAAGGTAATTTCCAATACTCCTATTGATTGTGAACTTTCCATGGATGAACTAGGAGAAGGATTTGAAGAACTTTCTCATAACTATTACTTTCTTAAAAAAAAGTATTTGAAAATGAAAAAGGAAAATGAATCTTTAAATCACAAAGTTTTCACTCTTTCAAAAGAAAAGGATGAATTGCTTTCTACACTTGTTTCTACACAAAAGGATTTTGAGAAATATAAAATATCTTGCAAAGGTAAGTTTTCACAAATTAATGAAAATAAAATTTCTATGCTAAAAGAGAAAATTGATTCTTTAGGAATAGTTTTAAAAAAATGTGAATTTGATAAGAATAGACTAGAGGCTATGTTTCCTAAGAAACAAGTCCCTAAGAAACATTCTCATGCTATTCATGCTCATGTTCATAAATCACAACCTTTACATCATGTCAAACACCCTAAACATGTACACACTCCACACACACATCATGCATACATGTATGGTAAGGTATTTTCATGCACATATTGTGGCCGTAAAGGTCATTTAGTTAGATTTTGCTATGATAGACTTAATGCTTCACATCATAATGTTTGGGTTCCGAATACTAACTTTCAAGGACCCAAGAAGATTTGGGTACCAAAGTCAACAAATTTGTTAAATGATGTAGGTACCATCCAAGGCCCAACGACGTAAAAGATTGTGGTATCTTGATAGTGGTTGCTCAAGGAACATGACTTGGGATATCAACAACTTTGCAACCCTATCAAGATACCATGAAGGTGGCACCGTCACCTTCGGAGAGATGACAAGGGAAAAATCATCGGTATTGGTAATGTTAAACTTGGTACATCCCCTTTAATAGAAAATGTTGTTTTGGTTGATGGCCTCAAGCATAACCTCTTGAGTGTTAGTCAACTTTGTGACAAAGGTTTTGATGTTGTTTTTGATAATTTATCTTGTAGAGTTATTGATAGATAATTGATTGGTCACTAATGTTGCATATTTAATGTCACATTTCCATACTTATTTTAGAATAAAAGCCTGCATTGTCCTAATTATTTGCCTAATTTATTTGCAGGCCCAATCCTTAAGGAGATGAAGAGAAATGAGCCCAAAAGCCCACCAGAATTCTGAATTAAATCAGAGTTAATTCGCAAAAATAAAATCAGGGCAAAAATCAAAAGGTTGAAACCGGTTGAGAAGAATCCTCTCAGAATCGATCGGTTAAAGCCAAGAAATCCAAGGTCATTTCGTCAGAATCCGGAGCTCCAACGACAAAACCAACAAAGGATAAAGCCAGAAGAAGACCCCGGACAGACCCACCAACAGGGTGTGGCCATCTGGCCACACCCTTGCCGCAAAAACGCGGCAAAAGCCGCGTTTTTGCGGCAATCCTGGGGAGTTACGGGGAGCGTGAACTCCCCCGACCTCCCCGGGATTCTGGTTGTTAGGGTTTCTGCCTATAAAAGGCCATATTGTGCACTGAAAATGGACGCCAATGCAGAGATTAGGATTTAGCTTAGTTTTCATTTCTTAGTTTAGGTTTTTAGTCTTTCTTTTTATGTAATTTTAGGTTTCATTTATTTAATTCAGAGGAGATCGACTTGCATCGAAGAACAAGACTGAAGCTTGAGCTGGAGTGACACCGGTGTAAGACTTATTTCTTTTCTTTGATTGTAATGGAATCGAATCGGTGTTCTTTTTGTGTATGTACTTCTATTTAGTCTTCTTCTTCTTCTTCTTTTTTATTTTACTCTTCTTTTTCGTACAATCGTCTTCCAAGTGAGTCTAGAAGCATCGAAAGAGCCTTGCCATTGCGAGTGCCATCGATAGCTCATGACGATGGAGTAGAGTCTCTCTCTGTATCATTTCATTCTTGAAGTAGTCTTGATGATGTAATGTGGATGAAGACCAACACTCAAATCTTATGGGCTATGCGCTGAATGCCTCTAATTCAAGGTAACTTCGTAGCTAAGATCTCAAGGTAAGCATTTGACGAAAAGAAGGTAAGTAACTCTTTTATTTCTTTCTTTCATTTCTGTAAAGTAAATCACAAACACCACTTCTTCCAAACCGTTTTCATTCTTTCTTCTCCACTCATTCCATTTGTACATAGTCGCTTTTTATCGTTTTCTGATTTTCCACCTTCTTCATCTCCCGCTTTCTTCTTAACTTTAACAACTTTCTTTTCCATTTTCTTAACTTTAAAAACAGAGAAGAACTTTCTTTTGTTTTCTTAACGATTTCAATAAAGAACCGTAAAAGCTTCCATCGCAAACCATCCTTGTGGATCACGACCCGCATAGCCACTTGCTATAGCGGAAGTATTGAGCACTTGCATATTTCCTTTCTTAAGTTCTATAATCTCGTATTTTTTTGTGCAGGTTTAGCCTCAATCAAATTTTGGCGCCGTTGCCGGGGAGGGTAAAACAGTTTTTATTGAAATCTGAATTTTTCTTGCAAATCTTTTAGAACTAAACGATTTTTCTTCTCTGTTGCAGGTTACAGGGCAAGCAAAGTAGAAAATTATTATTGCAGTGACATACAAGTGGCCTTGGGCCTCTGCTCCAAAAAGCAGAGACCAAGGGCCCTCTGAATTGCCGCATTTCCATGGCAAAAGCCGCGGATCCGCGGCAAGGACGAGTTGACTACTAACAGCTTTTTGCAGAGCTGCTTAGTTTACAAATTCTAGTTTGCTGCAACTGTAATTTTTCTTATATGCCATAACATAAGCCTGCTAATAATCAACAGTAAAAGATTCGTTGAAAGTTAAAAATTGATTAGACATTTGCATTCTAGGCACAAGTCTTTTCAATTCTTTTACTTTACTGTTGAAGAGAGCTGGAGACACGGTATGTATGCATAGCATATAGTTTAGGAAACATTCTTGGGTGATTTTGCTTTTGAATGCTACTTTCCTATATCTTGCACACTTGCACGAATCAATTTTAAGGGCAAAACCCAAATCAAGATAAGGTGGGGATTTGATTACCCTTCCTTAGCGCAAAAACCATCTCCAAGCACTCACTTACCCAAGCCTAACTTAAAATGAGTAGACGTTGGCCCTAGGGACATCTCGGACTCAATTAGGAGATTATCCTAAGGGGGAAAATGTTGGAATCTAACTCCTGCAAAATCAGTGTCTAGGAAAGGGATTGAGGGCCAAAAGCCCGAAGGTTGGTGGTTATTTAATTAAGGAACGTCTTTGACGGAAAACCTCCCACCAACCTTGCCCTGACCTGGCTGATTAGCTTGTGGTTAAAGTCTACATTAGACCTCCCGTGGACAGTCTAACCAGTTAGGAGTCGTCTAGGTCCTAAGTCTACCCTAACTTAGGCTAGAACTTTTTCTTTTTTGTTTGTTTATTTGTTTGTTTTTTCTTTGTTTGTATTCTATTGTGTGATATGGACTATAATAATAATTTTTTCAACTACAATAATAATCCATATTACACACCGACTTCATTTTCAGATATTACCAACCCGGCATATCATAACTTTGACCAACCTAGTGTGCCGGATTGGTCTTATCCGAATCAATATGACCCATACCCCCCATCTAATAACTATAATTTTCATAATGATTTCAACTCTTCACCGAGTCAGTGGGGATTCACCTCCCCCGAGCATAATTTCCAACCACCTTGCCCTCCTTCTCCACTCAGCCCACATTATGTTCAAGATTCATACTCAGTTCCACCCGTCCAAAATAGGAAACCATCAATTATGGAAATGAGTATGCGTGAGTCCAAACACAAATCCCAAAATCTGATGGACTCACAATTTCACTACCACGTCCAAGACAATTCTTCATCTTTTCATCAAAATAATGAACCTATCAACTATGAAAAGATGCTTGAAGCCATGACTCAGGCTCAAAACACTCGTAATCGTGACATAGATATGATGGTCGAATCTCTACGTTCCCACCGTCCTGATGTCACTAACTATTCTGTTAGAGCCGAAGAGTCATGTAGTTTTGGAAATCAAGATTCCATTTCAGAACAACCACTTGAACTTGCCCAAACTCCAAATTTTAAAAAAGATATTGATAGTTTAGCAAGTTTTCCTTTTCCTGAAATAGAACTTGAGAATGAATATGATCTTGAACCCCAACTTAGTGATTCAATGCTTCTTCCTGATTCAATAATGACTCCGGTATCTTCACCTGATTTCGATCTTTTCCCCGAGTCAACATTGGATCCTGTACCAATCCATAATGAAATTGAATCACCCATCTGTGAGGATCATATTGAACTCGACCAATTATACACTCTTGAAGATCCTATTGTCAAATTGGCAAGTTCTCAATTTTTTGATATTGAAGTCAATGAGATATGTGACCTAGATTCTCATATCTGTGATCCAGTTTAACTTTTTGAATCAATCTTGACTCCTGTTGTGTTACCAAACTTGAGTAATGTTTTAGAGTCAGTTTTGATTCCTCCACCTATCATTCATGAACTGGAATCACCCACATTAAGTCACATTCCATTGTTAGAAAATACATGTGGACTGGAGTTTCAATTTCTTGACTTGGACCCAATTTCTGAACCTATTTCGACTCCTGAACCTTTACTTGACTTAAGTCACCTTCCTGAGTCGGTATTAGTTCCTGTCCTTCCTGAGTCCAAGTCAACTGTTCTATCATTTCATACTCCATTCTGGGACGAGGTGGTTGATAAATTTGACTCCGAAATTAGTTATGGAATATGGAAATTAGATGGGGTCACATACTTAATAAAAATCCTTCATGGATATACAATTTTAATGGGTTATATTAAAGATAGTGCTGGTGGGTTCCTTCGAGACCCAAGAAAAGTGGATTGGGCCATGTTTCGTGGACCAATCAGACCACCACCGGAACCACCACCTTAAGGTAACATTTTCCTTCCCTTTCGTCTTTTTCATGCATCTATGCATTAATTCATACATTGAGGACAATGCATGAGATAGGTGTGGGGGAGGGTCTAACATAACTTTTCTTTTTTTTCTTTAAAAAACAAAAAAAAAATTAAACATTTTTCTTTACTTTTAAAAACTTTTTGAAAAATAGAAACAATATTTTAACTTATTTTTGTAAGAAATTAAGTTAATTTTAAGGAATAGGAAAATCCAAATTATGATTTCTTATACTTGGTCAAAAGAAGATTATTTGTTTGATTTTTAGAGTTAGGAAGATAATTTGTCAAAGTAATTTGGTCTTGATCTTTACCTGGATGAAATATGCACACTTCATACACTTACACACTTAGGGTTCAAAAACAATGATTCTTATGCCTTATAAAAATATATATATATATAAAAAAAATAAGTCTAATTATTGATTAGCTAGGTGCTTTGGCCTAAGCAAGCCTTGGTATTTATGCGAAAGACAATTAGATAAGTTTGAAAAAAAAAATGAATAAGTCTAATTATTGATTAGCTAGGTGCTTTGGCCTAAGCAAGCCTTAGTATTTATGCGAAAGATGATTAGATCCTCTGATTAAGCTGGGTATTTGTGCCTAATAAAGCATAAGTATTCACGCCTAAAAGGGATTCATATAATAAAATCCTTAGTTTTGTGGCCTTGTTTGCTCGAGTCCTTAAGTCCTTGGGGGTGTTTTCTCACCTGGTGCCCTAAGACCATTTAGTTTAGGAGTCATCGATTAGAGGCTCGTTACATGGGCAGATTAGAAAGCCTAATAGAACTAAGGAATAATACCACAAAAAAAAAAGTAAAAGTATATATATAAATAAGTAAGGCATAAGAGTTAGAGTTAATGAACCCTTAGTCAAAATTTTCACAGTCACAAGGTGCATATGACTTAGGGTAAAGTAATAGACTAGATGAGCAGTACAATTTGACTCCTTACTTTGATTGATAACAAATTTTTGAATAGAGACTAAGTTTAGGAATAAAAAAATTCGGGTTTCCTATAACTTATAGATTGCTTAGATCTTACAATCATATTTCAAATATTTTTCTCTTTCAAAATGCTTTTCGAAAATACTAACTCTTTATTTCCCTTTCTTTATGGATTTTGTGGGTGCAATCCGCTGAAAACCCTCACGAGACAAAACTCGTCCTCTAGGGGGAACCTAGAGGTTTAACTGCTTGTTGCACATGCTCAGTGCAATCGCGTGACCTGCGAAAGTGGTCTAATAATCCTTAGTATAGTTTAGTTGTTTTGCTCGAGGACGAGCAAAAGATAGGTATGGGGGTGTGATTGGTCACTAATGTTGCATATTTAATGTTACATTTCCATACTTATTTTAGAATAAAAGCCTGCATTGTCCTAATTATTTGCCTAATTTATTTGCAGGCCCAATCCTTAAGGAGATGAAGAGAAATGAGCCCAAAAGCCCACCAGAATTCTGAATTAAATCAGAGTTAATTCGCACAAATAAAATCAGGGCAAAATTAAGAGGTTGAAACCGGTTGAGAAGAATCCTCTCAGAATCGATCGGTTAAAGCCAAGAAATCCAAGGTCATTTCGTCAGAATCCGGAGCTCTAACGACAAAACCAACAAAGGATAAAGCCAGAAGAAGACCCCGGACAGACCCACCAACAGGGTGTGGCCATCTGGCCACACCCTTGCCGCAAAAACGCGACAAAAGCCGCGTTTTTGCGGCAATCCTGGGGAGTTACGGGGAGCGTGAACTCCCCCGACCTCCCCGGGATTCTGGTTGTTAGGGTTTCTGCCTATAAAAGGCCATATTGTGCACTGAAAATGGACGCCAATGCAGAGATTAGGATTTAGCTTAGTTTTCATTTCTTAGTTTAGGTTTTTAGTCTTTCTTTTTATGTAATTTTAAGTTTCATTTATGTAATTCAGAGGAGATCGACTTGCATCGAAGAACAAGACTGAAGCTTGAGCTGGAGTGACACCGGTGTAAGACTTATTTCTTTTCTTTGATCGTAATGGATTCGAATCGATGTTCTTTTTGTGTATGTACTTCTATTTAGTCTTCTTCTTCTTCTTCTTTTTATTTTACTCTTCTTTTTCGTACAATCGTCTTCCAAGTGAGTCTAGAAGCATCGAAAGAGCCTTGTCATTGCGAGTGCCATCGATAGCTCATGACGATGGAGTAGAGTCTCTCTCTGTATCATTTCATTCTTGAAGTAGTATTGATGATGTAATGTGGATGAAGACCAACACTCAAATCTTATGGGCTATGCGCTGAATGCCTCTAATTCAAGGTAACTTCGTAGCTAAGATCTCAAGGTAAGCATTTGACGAAAAGAAGGTAAGTAACTCTTTTATTTCTTTCTTTCATTTCTGTAAAGTAAATCACAAACACCACTTCTTCCAAACCGTTTTCATTCTTTCTTCTCCACTCATTCCATTTGTACATAGTCGCTTTTTATCGTTTTCTGATTTTCCACCTTCTTCATCTCCCGCTTTCTTCTTAACTTTAACAACTTTCTTTTCCATTTTCTTAACTTTAAAAACAGAGAAGAACTTTCTTTTGTTTTCTTAACGATTTCAATAAAGAACCGTAAAAGCTTCCATCGCAAACCCTCCTTGTGGATCACGACCCGCATAGCCACTTGCTATAGCGGAAGTATTGAGCACTTGCACATTTCCTTTCTTAAGTTCTATAATCTCGTATTTTTTTGTGCAGGTTTAGCCTCAATCAATAATCTAATACATGTATATTTTCCGGTTTTCGTGAATGCAATGTTTACATGATTGACATGTCTAATATGTTTTGCAATGCTACTTGTTTAAAAGCCCTCGATGATGACTCTTGGTTGTGGCATAGAAGATTAGGCCACATTTCTTTTGACCATCTATCTAGGATAAACAACAAGAAAATGGTGAAAGGTATTCCTTACTTGAACTTTGAAAAGGACCGTGTTTGCAACGCATGCCAACTTGGGAAACAAACCAAGTCCTCTTTCAAGTCAATCAAGGATATCATGACATCACGTCCCTTGGAGTTGATCCATATGGATTTGTTTGGTCCAACACAAACCAAAAGTCTAAGTGGGATCGGTTTGCTTTTGTTTTAGTTGATGATTTTTCACATTTTACTTGGGTTTTCTTTTTAGCGCACAAAAATCAAGCCTTTTCATATTTTCAATCCTTTAAGAAAAGAGTTGAAAAGGAAAAAGATTCTTCTATTTAAGAATAAGAAGTGATAGAGGTGGTGAATTCAATAACCTACCCTTTACCACTTTTTGTGAAGAACATAGAATTAAGCATGAACTATCTTGTCCTAGAACTCCACAACAAAATGGAGTAGAAGAGAGGAAAAATCAGACATTACAAGAGATGGCTAGGACAATGATTAATGAATATGGTCTCCCTCATTATCTATGGGCAGAGGCCGTTAACACATCTTGCTATATATCAAATCGAGTTTTCTTATGCAAAAATACTTCAAAAACATCTTTTGAGATCTATTTTTCTAGAAAGCCAAATGTTTCTTCCTTTAAGGTTTTCGGTTGTAAATGCTTTGTTTTGAATACTAAAGACAATTTAGGAAAATTTGATGCAAAGTCTTATGAAGCAATTTTTGTTAGATATTCTAATACTAGTAAAGCTTATAGAGTTTTCAACAAGTCATCTTTAACTATCGAAGAATCTATTCATATAAAGTTTGAGGAATCTAATGTGTTTGTTAAGAATGTTATAGAAATAAATGCTTTAAATGAAGATATGGAGAGAGTTACTTTGAAGGACTCACCTACTATTGAAGACATGCCAAAGGATGATGAAGGAAAAGAAGTTCAAAACAATGAGGTTCAAGGAAATGAGAATCAAGTGGAGCCTACTCAACAACTTTCAAAAGATTGGAGATTCAATCCTCATCATCCCAAGGATCTTATTATAGGTAAAATATCTAAAGGGATAACTACTCGTTCTAAACTTCATGATTTTTATGGACACTATGCTTTTATTTCTCACTTTGAACTCAAGAACATCCTCAAAGCTGAGGCCGACTCATATTAGTTGCTAGCCATGCAAGAGGAGCTCAATCAATTCGAGCGCAACCAAGTTTGGCATCTTGTTCCTAGGCCCCACGATAAACCAACAATTGGTACTAAGTGGATCTTTAAGAACAACTTGGATGAATCGGGAAATGTTATTAGGAATAAAGCTAGGTTAGTTGCCCAAGGTTACACTCAAATCGAAAGGATCGATTTTGAAGAAACCTTTGCACCCGTAGCACGGCTTGAAGCCATAGGATGACACTTGCATTTGCTTCTTATAAAGATTTTAAGCTTTTTCAAATGGATGTTAAAAGTACTTTCTTAAATGGATTTATTGAGGAGGAGGTGTATGTTGAACAACCCCCCGGGTTTGTTGATCCTACACATCCGGATTTTGTTTTCAAACTTGACAAAGCTCTTTATGGTTAAAACAAGCCCCTAGGGCATGGTATGAAAGACTTTCCTCTTTTCTAATCTTTAATGGTTTTAAGAAAGGAAAAATAGATACTACTTTGTTTACAAAGCATGTTGAAAATGATATACTTATAGTTCAAATTTATATGGATAATATCATATTTGGTTCTACTAATGAAAATCTTAGCCAAGCTTTTGAATCATGCATGAAGGAAGAATTCGAGATGTCTATGATGGGTGGGCTTAACTACTTCCTTGGACTCCAAATCAAGCAAAGGAAAGATGGGATCTTCATCAATCAAGCCAAATACACAAAGGAACTAATCAAGAGATTTGGGCTTGAAGGAGCTAAAACAAGCAAAACTCCCATGGCAACTACAACAAAGCTTGACAAGGATGAACAAGGTACATGTGTAGACATTAAGCTTTATCGTAGCATGATTGGTAGCTTGTTGTATTTGACGGCTAGTAGCCGGATATTATGTTTTCTGTATGTCTTTGTGCTCGATTTCAATCGTGTCCTAAAGAGTCCCATTCGATTGCGGTAAAACACATTATTAGATACCTTAAGGGCACAATTGAAATGGGTTTGTGGTATCCGAAGACCGGACAATTTTCAATGACGAATTTTTTGGATGCCGACTATGCGGGTTGTAGGGTAGATAGGAAGAGTATAAGTGGAACATGTCAATTTCTTCGTAATTGTCTTGTTTCTTGGTCTTCCAAAAAGCAATATTCGGTAGCCCTTTTAACTGCCGAGGCGGAGTATGTTGCAGCCGGAGATTGTTGTGCACAAGTTCTTTGGATGAAACATACTCTCCTTGACTATGATTTGCATTTTGATCATATTAAAATATTTTGTGATAATACTAGTACTATTTATATGACTATAAATGCAAATCAACATAGTAAGACTAAGCACATTGACATTCGGTATCACTTTCTTAGAAATCATTATGAGAAAGGTGATATTGATTATTGATTATATTTCTACCGATTTTCAACTTGCCGATATATTTACAAAACTACTAGACTATGCTAGATTTTCCTTTATTTGTGGTGAGTTGAATGTTTGTGTTATGGGTTTATGTTGATTTTTTTTTTAAACTATGTTAACCCTTTTTGATGTATGACAAAAGGGGGAGAAAAAGTAAGCTTACTTTGATTTTGGAGTTATGTGTTTTTGAGTTTTAATACTTTGGTTTTATGCATTTTGAGTTTGGAGTAATAACAAGTTAGTTTGGATATGCATTTTTGATTCTTAAATGATATCAAGTTAATTTGGAGCAATGCATTTTGACTTTTAGTTTTTGTCTTTGGAGTTTTTAGTTTTTGTGTTGAGAATTTTAGTTTCTATCTGTTATGTATATAGCCATTCATTTATTCATATACCCATTCTTTTATACATAGCATGATTTGAGGGGGAGCTTCCAAGCTCTTTTTCCCTATATTTTTTAAAATAACTAGTATGTTTTGTCATCATCAAAAAGGGGGAGATTGTTGGCCCAAGGTTACAATCACCGATTTATTGAGTCTTGATGATTACAAAACATATATAGTTATTTGTACTAATCATTTTTAGTGTTTAAAGTGTATTTCAGGGTTCTAGGGATTCATGATGTGCTCTTCCCTAAAGGAAGATCGTTTTGACTCAAGTCGGTTCATTTCGGGTTCAAGATACAAGTTTTTCAAGATCACACATGGAGAAGCCCACTTGATGTCTTTATTGTCTCCTAGAACCTATGTAAGAGTTAGTTTATTAAAGTTTGAGGTTGAGTTAAGTTGGCTCAAGAACACACACACTCTTTTAAAAATACGGTTTTTATTTTTGGTTTTTGATTTAAGTTCATGCTTTAATTTTTATACATGACTCAAATTTTTATAAATTTTATATCTTGTTTATATCATGTATACCTACCTTTTCAGCATGATACTTAGTCATATATCCTTACAAAATTATTTTGAAAATTTTCCAAAGTTCAGAAAAAAAATCCTATAATAATTCTGTTTCAGGCCTGCCGGTCGACTGGGCCGGTCGACCGGTCTATTCCAGGCCTGGCCGGTCGACCGGGCCGGGCCGGTCGACTGGACCATGAGTTCAGGGCGTGCATGTTTTGTGCATGTCTGTCGGTGACCGACCGCTCGACCGAGTGGAAGCAACTTGCTCTCTGTTTTTGGTCGGTCAACTGGATCGGTTGACCGACAGTTCAATATGATATTTTTTCTTTGGCTTCTGGTCGACCGACCGGTCGACCGAGTCCAATGGCTAGTTGCCAATTGGACTGCCGGTCGACCAGGCCGGTCGACCGGCAGCCGTCTCCAGCCAGCAACAGCTATTTTTCTGAGTTTTCTCTCTTGGGATTTGTTGGAGATTTTGGTGTCAGCTAATCCTGAAATTTTGACAGCTATTTTCTGACCTAATGAGCTATTTGTAATCATATTTTGATCCCCTCTAATCCCTATAAATAGTGGGGATTGGTCACTTGCAAAAGATATGAAATATACCTAGTTTTTCAAGTTTTTAAAAGAAAGAAAAAAGTTTCAAAGGCTTTCAATTCTCTAGTGCATTCTTGGCCATTGGTTTTTTAGTCGTTTTTCAAGCAAATTTTTATTACAACTGAGCTTGTTTTCTCACTACACTTCTTGAGCCAAAAACCCTCCTCATTCTATAAGGAAGTTGTAAAGAGAAGTTTGTGATCTTTTGTTGATCACTTGGTTACTTGTTCTTCTTTTGTTGAGATCCCTCTTCGGTAGAGGTTTGTAATTGGTGGAGTTCGGTACTCTGATCTTCGGTAGACCTTGTAATCGTTCCTCGGTGGATTTAGTGGAAGCCCTTCACGGTGGTGAAGGCGGGGAGTAGAGCGGTGGCTCAAACCTCGAAACAAATATTTTGTGTTTGCGATTGTTTTTCTTATTGCTCTCTACTTCTAGCTTGTGTTATTGCTCTTAATTTGTAGCTTGATATATATCTTGTGTGCACTTCAATATTACATCCATTTCATTCCTTACTAAATTGTCGATCATTACTCATACAACAAGATTGCAATACGCACCTCAAACTCTTATTTAGAGGAATCACGAGGAAGAAGTTCAGAGCCCTTCACCGGGTATTCGGCTTCTAGTTTTGTTTTGGGCGATCGTTGCATCATATATTCATACTTGTTCAAAAAGATCTTAAGATTAGCATTAACACCTATTCACCCCCTCTAGGTGTTTTACAATTGTTGGCATAGAGGCCCATCACTCTAGTTTTGATGATTAACTCATGAAATTATAGTTTATCTTGTGTTCAAATAGTTTCAGTGGTTAACCAGATATTAATAGGTGATTAGCTTCAACAAAGGAGTTTTGGAGCTTTCACATGTTGATTCAAGAGCTTGAGCGTCAAGATCGCATCTAGTACTCAGTTGGAGTCAAGCTCGTTGGATCGCGTTTGGATCGAGTTGACTTGGAGAAGGAGTTCTACAAGAAGATCTCAGTTTGTATAGTTTAAGATTGTGTTTAAATCTTGTGTTAAGATAGATAGTGTTGATACGCTCAAGTTCACATACACACACAAGTTTTAAAGTTATTGATTTTGGTTTTCGATTTAACCGGTTTTGGATTTCATGTCAAAAACAAAGATATATTATTTACATGTATATTGGGTTCTATTCATATATATAATTTGCTTCAAATTTCTTTCAATATCATGTTTTTGTATTTACATGAATTTTGGAGAAAATGGTTTTCTATTTCAAAATGCAAGCTTTGGAAAATACAGATTTCTGTTTAAAACATAATTTCCATAACACAAAAATAGTTCAAATAGTTTGTAATATGTGTTAAATTTTAGTCACACATATTTCTATTCTAAAGATCTTAAAAGAACTTATTTTTGTGAAATTTTTGTGATTTTATGGGATATTATTGGAATCAAAATACCTAAGTTTTAAATCCTAAACTTCCAGCCAAACTGCTTTGGCGGTCGACCAGACTAGGAGTTGGTCAACCGTCATGGTCGATTGATGTGCACGAAGACGTGCACTTGGCCAGCCTATTCGGCCGGTCGACAGCGCGGTCGACCGACTGAAAGCACCCCACTCTCGGGTGGGGGCCGGTCGACCAGGCAGTCGACTGTTGGATTTGGCCCGATCGTCCGGGCGATCGATTTGAGGCACAACGGTCATAAAAATGACCATTGGCCGGTCGACCTGGCGATCGACTGGAGGCACAACGGTTATAAAAAAGACCATTGGCTGGTCGACCGGAAGGACAATCTGTCCTTTCCTTCTGCTAACGGGCAGATTTTTCGAAGGGTTATAAATAGGCCCCTCCTTAGCTGATTTCACCAGGATTTGAGAAGAGAATTTTTCTTTCAAGGATTTTTCAGCAAGAGTTTTGGTGGTTAAAAGCTTTATTTTTATTTGTTTTAAAGTGTTGAAATATTCAAAGAAAAGAGAGGCTTTTGGGAATTGGTTTTTGGTCAAGATTTCAATATCTATTTGGAGATTTTCTCAAGTATTTTTCTTTATTCCAAACACTTTATTTTCTCACACGTGAGCTATATATCTAGCCTATCTATTAGGGTCTTTGTTTTTGTGGGAAAATTGGCTTGTGATTGTTAAGGCCACCAAGAGTTGTAACCTTTCTTGTATTTGTTGGTATCCCTCTTGTGTAGAGGTGATTGTGGAGGTTGAGTTTGCTTGTGTTGGTATCCCTCTACGTGTAGAAGTGATTGTTGTTGGAGTGTTGGCTTTGAGCCTTATCCTCTTGTGAGAGGTGATTGTTGTTTGACTAAGTGCCCATCCCTCTAAGTGTAGAGGTGATTGCTGTTGTGCCTTGCCTCTAGTGTAGAGGTTGTTGCTGATTGAAAGAGGAGTTATGTACTCCAAGTTTGTATTATCCAAATTCTCAGTGGAGGTTCCCTGTGTGGGAAGTCCTGTGTAGACGATATAGTAGAAATCCTTCTGTGTGAAGGCGGGGACGTAGAGCAGTAGCTCGAACCTCAAAACATATCTCGGTGCTTGTAATTGGTCCACTATCTCTAAGCTCTCTCTATCTTATATTGTGCCTTGCATTATTTCATATTATTCATATCATACTTATATGCTTGGTATTGTTTGTGTGCCTCGCTTGTGTTGAACCGAGAGAGCTTTACATAGCACCTCAACTCTTATTTAGAGAAATTTAGAAGAGATAGTCCAGAGCCCTTCACTGGGAATTCGGCTACACACTTGGTTACACTAAGTGTGTTGCAATTTGTTTTTAATTTTGCATCCTTTGTCAGTAGATTAGCCATACACCTATTCACCCCCCTCTAGGTGTACTTCCAATTGGTATCAGAGCCTACACTCCTGATATTAGGTTTAACCACCTAGGAGTGAGGTCTTGGTTGCTAATCTAGTATTTGCATTTGCACACCTATTTGTTTACACACACTCATGGATTACCTTGAGCCTCCCATGTTTGATGTTTCTAACATCAATATGTGGAAGTTTAAGATGAGTGTGTACCTAAAAACCCTAGGAATGCATGTTTACCTTACTACTACCAAGAAATCCTATTTTTGTAATAACAAGTATATAGAGGCCAATGCACAAGCCCTAGAGACACTTAGATGCACTCTAAATAAAAAATATCTTTCTATGGTTTCTTATTGTGATTTCGCCTTTGCAGTGTGGAACACCTTAACCTCTCCAAAGCTTCAAACGCCAAACATTATGGAGAAGGCATCTAGTGGAGATGAGTCCGACCAACCTTGTTACATGGTCCAAGGGAATGACTCCCTTGAGGTAAACTCGGACACCCATCAGATGATTGTACTAGTTTTTCTTGTAGTGATGATTATGTTGATGTCGATGCATTAAATGAAGAACTATCTATTGTTTGTGAAAATCTATTACAAAAGTAGCAATTCTTGAAAAAAAAAGCTTTAAATTAAAAGAAGAGAATAAGGATTTGTCTTCTAAACATAACATGGCTTTGCAAGAAAGGGATGAGATTTCAAATAAAAGTGACTCATTGAAATCTCAACTTGATCTTGCCTTAAATGAAAACAAAATCTTAAAAGATAAAAGTAATTGTGATGAAATTTTGAAGAAAAATGAAGTTCTATCTTCAAAACTTGATTTTGTTTTAAAAGAGAATGAATCTTTGAAAAATAAAATTGTTTTAACTTCGAAGAAATTGGATTTGATTTCTAAGGAAAATATTTCTTTGAAAAATTATTTAGATTCACATGTTTGCCATACTTCATAATCTAGTGTACCTATTGCATGCTCCACCTCTTCTACTATTATTGAAAATGATAAATGTATGTTAAAGAAGGGTGTTGATTGTTTGGGCTCCACTTTGAATGAATGTTCTATGAACCACTCACGGTTGGAATCCATGTGTCGAAAGGAACAAGTTTCACATATGCATGCACACCATACACGGCATACACATACTTCTCATGCTTACACACATGATTCAAAGTATGTTTCATGTGTACACTTGTACATATTTTGGACGTAAGGGCCACCTTGCAAAATTTTATTATGATAGATTAAATGATTCAAATTTCGCAAATAAGTTTGTTTGGGCTAAGAAAGGTGCTAACCCCTATGGACCCAATAAGGTATGGGTAGCAAAAGCCACTCCTATTTTATTTGATTTAGGTGTGGGCTCTCACATGACGTGAGATGCGTTGATGGCTTGAGGTGAATGCATTCCGAGCTAAACGGTGAAAATTTTGGATGCATCACTTTCAAGGGGAGTTTGATGGGAGGACCACCATGGTTTGGAGATATAGAGATGTGCCCTAATGGTTTCGGTAACTATCTATAACTCTAATTTAGTTTACATGCTTTTATATTATTCATTTTTAGCATGTATTGGTTTTCATGTTTTTCATTTTCATTATAGTTAAATGCAATGTTAATTAGACTTGAGATATACATGACTAGTATTTGAGCTACACCTATGTTTATACGGACTATTACTTTTGTGTTCTCACTTTAGTTTAACTGTTGTGCTTATCCTTATTCTAAGACATGTGCATTTATATAATGATCATATTGGTTTATGTTTATGATTTTGCACTTTATGTTTTGATAACATGTTTAGATGTAATTTTTATTAAAACTTGTGTAGATACTTATACAACTAATGAGCCACATTTGATTTTTGTATGTTTGTACTTAATTGCTCATTTGTACCCATTAGATGTGCTAGTATAGCCTAATTTGATGATTCTTGCATTTCAACTTGTATTCCCTATTTTGTACATATTTTCATTTTAATATGTCTAGTTTCATGTATTGTTAATTTTGGTTAAAACTTTAGCTATACATGTATACCCTTGAGTCATTTGTTTTTCATGCAAAATTTCTTTGTGGATTCATTGGTGCTTAGGGATATATATGTATACCTTTAGTTTTTGACAAAAAATATATATGCCTTTAAGTTGGAATTATTATGATGAAAATTAAATTTTCTATGATTTTCATATTCTTTTAATTTCATATTGAGCTTCATCATCTATTTTCATGACTTTGTTGATTACATAACTCTTGCACTCACATCATTCTTGTTTACTCATGATTCTTGTTTTCATGAGCTTTATATATGCTTTATAAACTTTGAGTGTCAATTGTTGAGTGATTTTCATATTTTCATGGATATATACTTGTTTTATTGCTTACTTGAAAGACTTCGTACTAGTTTTCAAAATTATCATAAAACTAGTTGCGTATTTCTTAATTTGAAAGAGTTTTCAAACATATTAAATTATTTTCAAATCCTATTTTTTGAAAACCCCTTCCATCCAAAGGGCAGTTGGATGAGCGACCATGCCTTGTGTGCCTAATTGAAAATTCTTTTAACATGTGCATGAAAGGGAGGTAGCATGAATTATACATTTGATCCTCATTGTATTTTCAATTGGTATCACAATTGATATTTTTTTTGTATGCTCATATTTTTTTCTATATAGTATGCCTCAAACTTCAAAAGTATCAATTTTGATTGGTATTTACATTTTCATACATATATATGTGATTTGATTGTGCTTACTATATCTTTACATCTTAAAGCACAGATTATGTTTATGCTAAGCTTGATTTACTCTTTAATGTCAATTATTTTTTAATTAGTATCTTATATAAGCTTATGCATTATTTTTATTGGTATTTCATAAAGGGGGAGAAAATTCATATTCTATCTTTCAATTGGTATCTTTCAATCGATTTTATTTTCAATTGATATCTTACTCACATTCTTTATGATGAAAAATACTTTGTTTTGGTATATGCTAACATATTCAATATTGATATCATGTTTCATTTTAAATTGGTATCTATATTGATATGAGTTATGCTTGCCTAAAATAATTTGGTTTTTACTTTCAATTTGTATAAAAATTTACAAGACATTTTTTTTGGTATCAAGTTACTTTGAAATTGGTTGTTACTTTCATTTGGTATCAAAATTTCCAATATATATATATATTTCAATTGGTATCAAAAATAAACAATGTTTCACTTTCTATTGATATCAAGATTTACAGGACATTTTAAATTGGTATCAAGATATTTTACAATTGGTATCTTTTAGTATCTTAAAATTTTTGTTTACTTTCAATTGTATCTTAAAAACGTTTGTTCATTTTCAATTGGTATCATGATGTTTCGATGTATACCTTTATTATAAATTGATATATTTTTTAATTGGTATCACATTATTTTGATAGGTATTGCTTATATGTAAGGGAAGCTTAACATCTTTTCTATATATAGATTCATGTGAGTATATTTCTTATTGAGGAACTTTTCTTTTCTATGTTTTACACGTGTGTAAGGGGAGCTTCACATCTCCTTTTATACATTATATATAATGCGTTATGTGATTAGGATTTAGTCATCTTTTTTTCATATAATGCATGTATGCAGGGGGAGTTAATTTATGTCTCTCCTCTTCATGATGTATATCGCATATACATCCTTCTTGTTTGATTTGACAAAAAGGGAGAAAATTATTTTTAAGTTTATTTATGCCCCTTTGTTGATGATTTGACAAAAAGGGGGAGAGAAATTTGGAGTATTATATATGCATGTTTATGCATGATTTTCTTATTTTATACAAAAAGGGGGAAAATAATTTTGAGAGTTATATATATATATATATATATGCAGGTTTATGTCATTTATATGCATGTTTGTTTTTTTTCCATTCGTATCAGAGCATAATATTTGTTAAAAAGTATTCTTCATTTATGCATATATGTGTTATTTGTTTACATACATTGAATATCTTTATTGTTTATTGCTATGCATGAGTTAAGGGGGAGCTTTTTTAAAGCTTAACTTTAATCCATGTATATATAATTCCATGAGTTTTGTCATCATTAAAAAGGGGGAGATTGTTGGCTCAGTGGCCCATCACTCTAATTTTGATGATGTAATACTTATGAAGTTATATTTTACTAATAATCTTGTGTTTAAATAGTTTCTATGATTGACCAAGATGGTAGTAGGTGATTAGCTTCAACAAAGGAATTTTAGAGCTTTCACATGTTGATTCAAGAGCTCCAACGACAAGATCGTATCCAGTACTCGGTTAGAGTCAAGCTTGTTGGATCGCGTTTGGATTGAGTCGACTTGGGGAAGGAGTTCTACAAGATGACCTCAGTTTATTTAGTTTAAGATTGTATTTAGATCTTTTGTAAAGCTAGATAGTGTTGATATGCTCAAGTTCACATACACACACAAGTTTTAAAGTTATTGGTTTTGATTTTCGGTCTAACCGATTTTGGATTTCATGTCAAAAACATAGATATATTACATGTATATTGGATTCTGTCCATATACAATATGCTTCAAATTCGTTTCCATATCATGTTTTTGTATTTACATGAGTTTTGGAGAAAATTTTTTTTCATTTCAAAATCCAAGCTTTAGAAAAATACCGATTTCTGTTTAAAGCCAAATTTTCATATCACAAAAATAGTTCAAATAGTTCGTATGTGTTGAATTTTAGTTACACATATTTGTATTCCAAAGATCTTAAAAGAACTTATTTTTGTGATTTTATAGATTTAATTGGAATCAAAATACCTAAGTTTTAAATCCTAAACTATCGACCGGACTGCTCTGGCGGTCGACCGGACGGTTGACCAGACCAGGAGTCGGTCGACTGTCATGGTCGACCGATGTGCACGAAGACATGCACATGGCCAGCATATTCGTATGAGTGTACAAAAAATAGAATTTCATGAAGATCAAGTGTATACCTCATACCTACCACCCTATTCATGCACATATTTAATAGATTTTCAATTTAGAGCGTACAAGGCATGGTCGCCGATCCAACCTCCCTTTGAAGGTAGTGGTGTTCAAAAGACATCATTTGAAAATAATTTAGCATAGTTTTGAAAAACTCTACCATTTAAAGAATTAAGAAACTAGTTTAGAGTAATATTTGAAAGACTAGTTAAAAAATCCTTCAAGAGATGAAACCAAATCATATATTCTATGAAGCATGCTAAATACAAAAGAGTTGACACTCGAAATCTATAAAACTTATAAATGTACTCACAAAATAAAGTAATGAGTAAACACAAATAATGTGGTGTACAAGAATCATGTGAAAAGCTTAATCATGGAATAGGCAATGAAACTGATATGAAATCCTTTTATCAAAAATAAGAAATCATCAAAACTAAATGGGCTTCAAGGTATATGTATATTTTATCTAAACTAGAAGTATACATACATATCCCAAACACAAACGAGTCCATAAAAGAATTTACCTGAAGGCAAATAACTCAAGGGTATACATGTATATCTAAAGCTTTGGGAAAATTGACATCTACATGAAGCTAAACACATTTATATGGAAACATGTACAAAAGTAGGGAATACAAGTTAAAATGCAAGAGTCATCAAAACTAGGCTATACAAATACATCTAATGGGTACAAATGAGCAACATAGCACAAACACATAATAATCAAATGTGGCTCACTAGTTGTACAAGTATTGGCACAAGTTTTAATGAAAACTACATCTAAACAAGTAATCAAAACATGAAGCATAAATGAAAACATAAACCAATATGATCATTATGTTAAATGCACATGTTTTATACTAGGATATGCACAATAGCTAAATTATAATGAGAACACAAAAGATGTAAATCCATATGAACATGGGTGTATCTCAAAAGACTATCTATATATATCACATGTCTAATTTACATTGCATCTAATATAATGAACATGAAAAATTAAAAATATGCTAAAAATCAATAATATGAAAGCATGTAAACTAAATGGGATTTAGAGATAGTTATCAAAACCATTAGGGCTAATCTCTAAATCTCCAAACCATGGTGGTCCTTCCACCAAACTTTTCTTGAAAGTGATGCATCCAAAAGTGTCACCGTTTTGCTCAGAACGCATCCACCATCAAGGCACCAACACTTCTCACGTCATGTGAGAGCCCACACCTACATCAAATATAATAGGATTAGATTTTGGTACCCATACTCTATTGGGTCCATGAGGATTAGCACCTTTCCTAACCCAAACAAATTTGTTTGCAAAATTTGAATTATGTATCCTATCATAACAAAACTTTACAAGGTGGCCCTTACGTCCACAATGTGTACAAGTGTACACATGAACATACATAGAATCATGTGTGAGAGCATGATGAGCATGTGTATGCCATGGTTTGTGTGCATGCATATGAGGAGCATGTTTCTTGTGAAACATGGATTCCAAACGTGTGTGGTTCATGGCACATTGGCTCAAAGTGGAGCCAAAACAATCTACACTTTTTATCAACATGCATATATCACTTTTAATACTTGTAGACAAAGTGGAGCAACCAACATGTTTATCACTAGAAGAAGAAGTAATAGGAACATGACAAACATGAGAAGATAAATCATATTTCAAAGATTTATTTTCATTTGAAACTAAATCCAAATTCTTTAAAGTTAAAGTAATTTTATTTTTCAAAGTTTCATTCTTTTTTAAAACAAAATCAAGTTTTGAAGACAAAGCTTTATTTTTCTTCACAACATCATCACTATCATTTTTATTTTTCAAAATTTCATTTTCCTTTAACACAAGGTCAAGTTGGGATTTCAATGAGACCCTTTCATTTAAAATCTCATCTCTCTCTTGCAAAACAATGTCAAGTTTAAACATAAAATTTTATTTTCTTCCTTTATTTTAAAGGTTTTCTTTTTTAAAACTTGGTACTTTTAAAGCAAGTTTTCACAAACGATAGATAGTTCTTCATTTAATGCATTGGCATCCATATGATCATCACTTGAAGAACCAGCACAATCATCTAGTTGAGTTTCTGAATGTACCTCAAGGGAGTCATTCTCTTGGACCATGTAGCACGCAACGTCAGACTCATCTCTACTAGATTTCTTCTCCACATGTTTCGTTGTTTGTAGCGCGGGAGAGGTCAAAGTGTTCTACACTGCAAAAGCAGAATCACAATGAGAAATTATAGAAAGATAATCTTTGCTAAGGTGCGTCTAAGTGCCTCTAGTGCTTGTGCATTGGCTTCAAATGCTTGTTATTACCAAGATAATATTTCTTTGTAGTAGCAAGGTAAACATGCATTCCTAGCGTTTTTAAATAGGCACTAATTCTAAGTTTTCATATATTGATGTTGGAAATATAAAACATGGGAGGGACAAAGTAACCCATAAGTGTATGAATAATATGTATGCAAATGCAAATCTAAATTAGCTATCCAAGATCTCACTCCAAAGTGGTTAAACCTAATATCAGGAGTGTAGGCTTGATACCAGTTGAAAATACACCTAGAGGGGGGGTGAATAGGTGTATGGCTAATCTAATGAAAAAATGACACGAAATTAAAACTAATTACAACACACTAAGTGTAACAAAAAAGTGTAGCTGAATTCCCAGTGACGGGCTCTGGACTGTCTCCTTTAAATTCCTCTAAATAAGAGTTGAGGTGCTATATGAAGCTCTCTTGGTTCAACACAAGTGGGCACACAAACAAACAATACCAAGCATATAAGATGATATGAACAATATGAATCAATGTAAGGCATAATATAAGAGAGAGAGTAAGAGATAGTGGATCAAATACAAACGCCAAGATATGTTTCGAGATTCGAGCCCTGCTCTACGTCCCCGCCTCCACACAGAAAGATTTTCACTATACGTCCACACAGGACCTCCCACATAGGGAACCTCCACTGAGGATTGACAAATACAAACTAGGAGTACACAACTCCTCTCTCCAATAACACAACCTCTACACAAGATGCTAGGCACAACAACAATCACCCCTACACTTAGAGGGATGGGCACAAAGCCAAACAACAATCACCTCACACTAGAGGGATAAAGCACTAAGCTAAAGCTCCAACCACAATCACCTCTTCACAAGAGGGATAAGCCACTAAGCCAAAACTCCACCACAATCACCTCTACACAAGAGGGATAACCACAAACCCAATTCACAACCTCCTCTACACCTAAAGGAATTGGCACAAAGCCACAAGCAATGAAAAATTACAACTTGGTGATCTCAAAGACCATAAACAACCTTGGTGAACACAATAGACCACAAATCAATTTTCTCACCAAAAACAAGATCCTATAGATAGGATAGATATGATAGCTCAAGTGTCAGAAATGAAGGTGTTTGGAAATCAAAATACAAAGAAAAATACTTGAGAAAAATGCTAGATAAAGATAGAAATCAAGATCAAACCCAATATCCCAAATACTCTATTTTTCTTTAATTTTTTCGACCCTTGAAAACAAATAAAGATAAATTTTCTAGCCACAAAAACTCTTTTAAAGTCTTGCTAAAAAAACACTTGAAAGATAGGAAATTTTCTCTTCACAATTCTTCTTGAAATCAGCTCAAGAGAAGGAATATATATAGCCTCCCAAAAAATCTGTCCGTTGGCAGCCTGGAAAGGTCAAAAATGACCTTCCGATTGACCGCCCGGTTGACCAGGCCAAGCCATCGGTCGACCAGCCAGCACCCAAGATTTGGGTGCTTTCAGTCGGTCGACCGCGCAGTCGACCGGCTGTCTATGGCTAGCCTGTGTACATCCTTCGTGCACATCAGTCAACCAGTCAGGTCGACCGACTCCTGGTCCAGTCGACCGTCCGGTCGACCGCCAGTGTATGGCTAGGAAATTCTAGGACTTAAAATTCGGTGAATTTAATACCAATTAAATCTCATAAAATCACAAAAATTCCACAAAAATAAGTTCTTATAAGATATTTGAATACCAAACATGTGTGACCAAAAATCAGCACATATTAAAAACTATTTGAACCATTTTGTGATATTGAAATTAGGCTTAAACACAAAATCGGTATTTTCTAAAACTTGAATTTTTGAAATGAAAAACCGTTTTCTCCAAAACTTATATAAATGCAAAAACATGATATTTGAAACAAATTTGAAGCATATTGTATATGGATAGAATCCAATATACATGTAATAGATATATCTATGTCTTTTATATGAAATCCAAAACCGGTTAAACCGAAACCAATAAACTTTAAACTTGTGTGTGTATGTGACCTTGAGCATATCAATACTATCTATCTTTACACAAGATCTAAATACAAACCAAAGTCTTCTTTTTTATTCTCATCTCCAAGACGACCCGATCCAAACACGATCTAACGAGCTTGACTACAGCCGAGTGCTAGATGCGATCTTGACGCACGAGCTCTTAAATCAACACGTGTTAGCTCCCAAAACTCTTTTGTTGAAGCTAGACACCTACTAATATCTTGGTCAATAACTGAAACTATGTAAACACAAGATTATTAGTAAACTATAACTACATGAGTTAATCATCATCAAAACTAGAGCGATGGGCTTTTGGGCCAACAATTAGAAATGTTAGAATGTTAGAATCCATCATCACGAGCCATCAATTGCTCTTGCAAGAGCAAGGCCTTGTAGAGGCATTTAGATTCATGTGAATTATTAAGTAAGTAGTTAGATGGTTAGTGGTTAGTAGTTAGACTGCCATGAGAAGAAAAATAAGCTAAGCATCGTGTAGAAGTTAGAGAAGATTACAATAGAGAAGAAAGGAGACACCTTTATATAGATTGTCACCATCTATTACATCAATCTCTCTCTTTCTCTCTGAATCTCTCAGCCCTAATACATGATCTAAAAACGAAATGAAAATACAAAAGAAAAGAAAAGAAAATAAGAACACCTACGCTAACCTACACTAAAAGAGAGGAACCTAGCCTATTTCCCAATCTGCTTGCGTTTCGGGAAAACCCTGCAGTATTTATAGGCAAATGAAGACTCTGGAAGGCGAGACGAGGCCATACGTCGAAAATCGACACATAGACCCAGCATATTACCGCAGAAACGCGACATTTGCCGCATTTTCGTAGCAAAACCAGGGACTTAGGTCCCTGGGTTTTGTGCGCAGATTCTTCTCGCTTCGGGGACCTGCCAGATAATCTTGGGTTCAGTTATTGACATCCAGATTTTTGTCAGACAACCGCCAACATCTAAATTCAATGTATCTTCTAGAAACTCTCTAACTCGACCTCTAAGAATCTGGATTTAATTACCCAAAATGGGTTTAATTAAGCTCTTATTACCCCTATGCCCTTGAAATTTTGATTATCTGCAAAAGAGACCAAAAGACAGGTAAGAAGCGTCATTTTTATCATAAATCAGTAGGGAAATGTGATATAAAAGTGTAGAGTTGTAGACTAATCAGTGGCTCACATCGATCATCAATTTTGGCACCATTACCAGTGATGAGAACGTTTAAACTCACATTTTTTGTTAAACATTCTCTACTCTGCTTCTGTGTATAGGTCAATTTTTGTAGAAACTAAATATTGTAGAAGCCTAGACTCCCTTGTAGCTCCTGCTCTTGAAAGTAGGTAGTGTGGTTCCTAACATTGCCATACCATGGCAAAAATAGTCATGCTAATGTGGCACTTTTTTTTGATTATGGGCTTCAGCTTTTGTAGGGTGCTTCCAATGTTCATATGTTGATGTATTCTACTGTTAGACTTCTGCTTTGATTGCCTGAACACTGCAATAATTAACAAAAAAAAAGTAAATTAAACGTATTAAAATGGTATAGACATTTGCATCGTAGGCACATGTCAATCTTATTCCAATATACTATATTTTATTTTGTTTTTATGAGGTGGACTGAGGTATACATATTGTATTGCATATAGCATAGGATAAACATGTAGGTGATTACTTGTTTGAGTGTTTATTCTTCTCTATATTGCACACTTGCACGAATTAGACTTAAGGGCATAACCCAATACAACATACTCCCTTTGCCCAAAAATCACCTCCCCACTTACACAACCAAAGCCTAAATAAAACTAGATAGACGTTAACCCCTAGGGACATCTTAGATTCATTAAGAGAATGATCTCGAAGGAAGTTGTTAGTACCGGACTCTTGCCAAATCGGTATCAAGGATTGGAGATTAAGAGGTTAAGCCTTGAAAATTCAGTGGTTTGGTGCAATTAAGGCTCGTTGCTTATGCACGGATACTAATTAGTCTACAATTCTACATTATTATATCACATTGCCCTACTGATTTATGAATAAAATGTCAGTCTAAATAGTATTTTGGTCTCTCTTGTAGATAATCAAGATAAGGAGGGCAAAAGGGTAATAAGAGCTTAATTAAACCCATTTTGGGTTAATTAAATTCGCATTTCATGGAGGCCAAGTAAGGAAACTTCTAGAAGATGCATTGAACTTAGACCATTGCACACGTCAGACGAAGATCTATACAAATATACCCAAAACCAAGTATACCAAGAAGGTCCTAGAAGCGACGGGAATCTCTTGCCAAAAACCAGGGACCTAGATCCCTGGTACTGTCACGAAAATGTGGTAATAGCCACGTTTTCATGGCAATTTGGTGGGGACATGCGTCAATCTTCGATGCGTGGCCTTGTCTCGTATTCTAGAACCCTCTTTTTCCTATAAATACCTCTGCAGAGGCCCAGAACGCAAGCAGATTTAGATTTAGGCTAGGTTTTCTATCTTTTAGTGTAGGGTAGTGTAGGTGCTCTTCTTCTTTTCTTTTGTATTTTCGTTTCTTTTTTTATCATGTATTAGGGCAGAGAGATTCAGAGAGAGAAAGAGAGAGATTGATGTAATAGATGGTGACAATGTATGTAAAGGTGTCTCTTTTCTTCTCCATTGTAATCTTCTCTATCTTCTACACGATGCTTGGCTAATTTCTTCTTCTCATGACAATCTAACTACTAATCGCTAACCATCTAACCACTTACTTGATAATTCACATAAATCTAATAGGCTCTACAAGGCCTTGCTCTTGCAAGAGCCATTGATGACTCATAATGATGGATTCTAATATTCTAACATTTCTAGCAAATAACCCTTGCAATGTCTTCTTTATTTCATGCTCACCTCTAACTTGTTTTGCTGATTTAATAGTAGTTTGCAACTTGTTATATGGTATGGATGTGTTGTTTGAATGTAGAAGAACAATCTTATGGGTCATGCTCTGTATTGTCTCTTGAAGCCAAGGATTAATGATGACCAAGGATCCATGAGAGGCAACTATCACTAAGAGGTTAGTATAGTTAGTGGAGCAATTAGTAGTTGTAGTCATGAGTTTTCTTTTAATTTGTTTTAAAAACTAATTCTAAAATCTTTTATCATTTTTTTATCATTGTTTTTACGATCCTCTTAATTCACCTTTGTTTTCATTCTCTTTACCACAAGCTTCATCTTCTTTTCTATTTTATTTTTCAAACCACTTCTCTTTTATTTTCACATCGCTTTCATCGCTCTCCTCACCAATCACTTCTAGATTTTCTTTTCTTTTATGTTTTTTTCATTCTTTTACAAAGAAGACCTTGTTAACAACCGACGTGAATAAAAACTGTTAATGCTTCTATCGCCTCCCGTCCTTGTGGATTCGACCGTTGAGCCAATGCTATAACAGAAGTATCGAGGGAACATTAGCACCCATACATTTTCATTTATTTCATAAAATCACATTTTTGAGTGCTGGTTCCGTCCCGATCAAATTTTTGGCGCCGTTGCCGGGGATGAGAATGGTTTGGATTTCACATTTTTGTTAATATTTTCTTCTCTGTTTTGGTGTGCAGGGCAATTTTTACAGATTCTTTTTACTACAGAAGGCCACCCTTGCTTGCCTCTCTTTGCTTTAGAATGTAGAAAGCTTGCTTCTAGAACCTTGCCGCAGAAATCAAAGCAAAGCCGCGCAAGCGCGGTAATTTTGTGGCAATTGTATTTTGTCTTTTGCAGGGACTTTGCAAGTTACATATATTGTTATATTCTGCTGCCAATCTTCTGTTTTGATTACCTACACACTGTAATAAATTAAAGTACTAAAATACGGTATTGGACACTTTTAAAACAATTTAGACATTTGCATTTAGGTACGTGTCAATTTAATTCCAATATACTGTATTTTGTTCTATTGTTATGATCTAGATTGAGATGTACATATGGCATTGCATATAGCATAAGACAAACACGTGGGTGATTTACTCGATTTTTATGTTATTCTTGTCTATATTGCTACTTGCACGAATTAAAATTAAGGGCAAAACCCAATACAAGATAAGGTGGGGATTTCATCACCCTTCCTTAGCCCAAAAATCACCTCCCCACTCACACAAGCTAGCCCTAATAAAAATTGATAGACGTTGGCCCCTGAGAACAACTCAAACTCATTAAGAGATTGACCGAGGGTGGAACTTGTTTTGAATCTTACTCTTGTGAAATCAGTATTCAAGGTTGGGGATTAAGAGGTTACGCCTCAAAGATACTATGGTTTGGCGTAATTAAGGCCCGTTGCTTACGCACGAATACCTCCCACCTATTTTGCCCCTACCTAGCCGATTAGCTTATGGTCAGATTCATACAACAACCTCCCCAGATAATTGACCAGTTAGGAGTCGTCTAGGTCTAAGTCAACCTTAGATAAGCTTGGTCTTGATTTTATTTCTTTTGTTTGTTGTTTGCTTTTTCTTTTTTGTTTGTGATTGTTTGTGAAATGGAATTCAACAATAACAATTCTTTCAATCCTAATATAAATTCATATTTCACACCGACCCCATTTGATTCGAATAATTCCAACTGACTTTTTACAATATGAACCAACCAAATACACCGAGTTGGACTTATCCGAATCAATACAAATCATACCCCAAATCTTATGACTATAATTTTCAAAATAATTTTAACTCTTCACAAAGTCAATGGGAATTCACCTCCGCAGAGTCAAATTTTCAACCTCCTTATCCACCTTGTCCACCTTATCCACAATTTACACAATATTCATTTCTCAATTTCGCTTCCAATACTACTTTTCTAGAACCACCAATTGAAGAAAAATTTGAGCTAGAAAAGAGTATAAAAGCCATGTAGGAGGCCGAACGAAAATTTCAAAAAATGTTTGCCTCCCCAATCCATACTATTTTCAAGTTCATACTCAGTCCCACTAGTTCAAAATAGAAAACCATCAATCTTGAAAATGAGTATGCGTGAGTCCAAAAAACAATCAAATCTGATAGACTCATAATTTCATCACAATTTTCAAAACAAATCTTCATCTTTTCAAGCCCAATCACAACGATGAACTAATCGACTATGAAAAGATGCTTGAAATCATGACTCAAGCTCAAATCGCTCATAATCATGACATAGATATGATGATCAAAACTCTCCATTCTCATCCTTTGACCATTTCTGATGTCACTAACCATTCTGTTAGAGCCAAAGAATTATGTTGTTTTGAAAACCAAGATTCAATTCAGTCTACCCATCTGAACTTGACCAACCCTCAAATGTTGAAAGTCCCAATGACATTTTGGAAAGTTATCCTTTTCCTGAAATTGAACTTGAGAATGAATATCATCCTGAACCTCAACTGGTAATTCAATTTCACTGTTTGATTCCATAATGACTGAGGTATTTTTACCTGATTTCAGGCTTTTTCCTGAGTCAACATTGGATCCTGTGCCAATTAATCGTGAAATTGAATCACCAATCATTTATGATCAACAAATTGAACATGACCAATTTCATACTTCTGAATGTCCATTAACGTATTGCAAGTTCTCATTTGAACTCAATAAGGACTGTGACTTTGATCCTCAAATTTGTGATTCAAATTCCTGAATCAATATTGACTCCTATTCGCTACCCAATTTGAGTAACATTTTAGAGTCAGTTTTGGTTCCCATACCTGTCATTCTTGAGCTTGAATCACCAATCTCAGAGAGTCACATTTGTTGGGGGGAAATGAATGTGGACTTAAATTTTAACTTCTTGATTTGGACCCACTTTCTGAACCAATTTTGACTCCTGAACCTTTACTTGACTTAAGACAAATTCCTGAGTCAGTATTAGTTCCTATACTTCCAGAATCCAAATCAATCATTCCATCTTTTCATACTCCATTTTGGGACAAGGGTGTTGATTAAATTGACTCTGAAATTATTTGAAAATTTGAAAATTAGATGGGGTAAAAATCTTAATAAAAATTATAAATGCATATATGATTTTAGTGGGTTGTATTTTATAGGTCTCTGGTGGGTTCCTTCGAACTCCACACAAATTGGATTGGGCCGCATTTCGTGGACCAATCAGGCCACCACCGGAATAACAACCTTAAGTTAATTTTTCCTTCCCTCTCTATTTGTTTCATGCATACATATATTCACGATGCATTGAGGACAATGCATAAGTTAAGTGTGGGGGAGGGTTTACTAATATAGAGTTTTTAGATTTCTTTCTTTTTCACTTCTTTTAGGATACTTTTAAAAATCTTCCCTTTCATATAGGAATTTTCTCTTTCTTTAAAAACTTTTTGAAACAAGAGACAATATTTTCATCTATTTTTAAGGAAAATAAGATGATCTTAGAAATTAAGGAAGCCTTAATTATGACATCTTAAACCCAGTCGAAATAATGGATCTTGTTTAAAATTAGATTAAGTATAAATGATTGGGGAGATAATTTTATCTTGAATTTTTGCCTTAGATAGTTTGCACTTCACACTTACACATTTTTGGGATGGAAACAAAGACCTAAAATGCCAAAAAGCAAAAAAATAAAAAAAAAAGAAAAAATATATGGTATAAATGAATAAAAAAACACTTATTAAGCTAGATATAATGCCTAAAGAAGTATGATTATTCATGCCTAAAGCTGGTAATAAAGAACAAATAATCCCTCTTAGTTTTGTGACCTTGTTTACTTTAGTCCTTAAACCCGAGGGATGTTTTCTCTTTTGGTGCCCTAAGAACCGTCTTGTCTGGGAGTCATTGGTTAAAGGCTCGCTACCCTGGTGAACTAGAAAGCCTAAGAAAACTAAGGGAAGAAAAAATAAGAAAAAGAAAAAATATATATAAATAAATGGCTTGATTTGGAGTTGAAATCCCAAAAATTTTCAATATCACAAAGTGCAGATTATTTAGGTTTTATGAATGATAAAATATTCAATTCAATTTCAAATTCTTACCTTAATTGAAAACAAGATCTTGCATATAGACTTAGTTTAAGGGAGAATAATTTTTGGTGGACTTATGACCTTAAATCGCTTATATTTTGCAAAAATATTCGTAAACTTGTCTCTCTTTCAAAATGTGTTTTCAAAATACTAACATTTGTCTTCTTTCTTTATGGATTTTGTAGGTGCAATCCGCTGAAAATCCTCAGGAGACAAACTCCTCCTTTAGGGAAAATTTAGAGGTTTAACGGCTTGTTGCACACGCTCAGTGCAATCGCGTCACCTACGAAAGTGGTGTAATAACATTTGTAGTATAGTTTTTCTTTTCTTGTTTTGCTCTAGACGAGCAAAAGATAAGTGTGGAGTGTGATTAGTTTACAATTCTGCATTATTATATAGCATTTTCCTACTGATTTATGAATAAAATGTCGGTCTAAATCGTGTTTTGGTCTGTCTTGCAGATAATCAAGATAAGGAGGGCAAAAGGGTAATAATAGCTTAATTAAACCCATTTCGGGTAATTAAATCCGCATCTCTTGGAGGCCAAGTAAAGGAACTTCTAGAAGATGCATTGAATCTAGACCTTTGCGCATGTCAGACTAAGATCCGGACGAATATACCTGAAACCAAGATACTAAGAAGGTCTTAGAAGCGACGGGAATCTCTCGACAAAAACTAGGGACCTAGGTCCCTGTATTGCCATAAAACACGGTAATAGCTGGGTTTTCGCGGCAATTTGGTGGGGCCACGCGTAGATCTTCGACGCGTGGCCTAGTCTCATCTTTTAGAACCCTCTTTTGCAAATAAATACCTCTGTAGTGGCCCGGAACGCAAGCAGATTTAGATTTAGGCTAGGTTTTCTATTTTTTTTGTAGGGTAGTGTAGGTATTCTTTTTCTTTTCTTTTGTATTTTCATTTCTTTTTTGATCATGTATTAGGGCAGAGAGATTCAGAGAGAGAAAGAGAGAGATTGATGCAATAGATGGTGACAATCTATGTAAAGGTGTCTCATTTCTTCTCCATTGTAATCTTCTCCATCTTTTACATAATGTTTGGCTAATTTCTTCTTCTCATGGCAATCTAACTACTAACCACTAACCATCTAACTACTTACTTGATAATCCACATGAATCTAATAGCCTCTACAAGGTCTTGCTCTTGCAAGAGCCATTGATGGTTCATGATGATGGATTCTAACATTCTAACATTTTTAACTCCTAACCCATTAACTTGCTAACTTGTAATATCTTCTTTATTTCATGCTCACCTATAACCGGTTTTGATGATTTAATAGTAACTTGTAACTTGTTATGTGGTATGGATATATTGTTTGAATGTAGAAAAAGAATCGTACGGGCCATGCTCTGTATCGTCTCTTGAAGCCAAGGATTAGTGATGGCTAAGGATCCATGTGAGGCAAGTATAACTAAGAGGTTAGCATGGTTAGTGGAGCAACTAGTAGTTAGTAACCATGAGTTTTATTTACTTTGTTTTAAAAACCAATTCTAAAATCTTTTATCATTTTTTTTATCGCTGATTTTACCATCCTCTTACTTCACCTTTGTTTTCATTTTCTTTACCACAAGCTTCATTTTCTTTTCTGTTTTGTTTTTCAAACTACTTCTCTTTTATTTTCACATAGCTCTCATCGCTCTCCTCACCTATCACTTCTGAATTTTCTTTTCTTCTCTCCTTTCTCATTCTTTTACAAAGAAGAACTTGTTAACAACTGACACGATTAAACACTGTTAATGCTTCTATCGCCTCCCGTCCCTGTGGATTCGATTCGTTGAGCCAATGCTATAATGAAAGTATCGAGGGAACATTAGCACACATACATTTTCATTTATTTCATAAAATACATGTTTTCAAGTGTTGGTTCCATCCCAATCAGATACCTCCAGCTGAATTTTGCCCTACCTAGTGATTAGCTCGTGGTCAGATACTGTAATAGTCCTCTCCTAGGCAGTCGACCAGTTAGGAGTCATCTAGGCCTTGGTCAACCCTAGTACAGCCTGTTTGGATTTTTCCTTCTTTTTATTTGTTTGTTTGTTCATTATATTTCTTTTGTTATGTATGTTTGCGAAATGGATGTCAATAACAATTTTTTCAATCCTAATATGAATCCATATTTTACCCCGATCTTATTTGACTCAGATAATTCTAAACCGACTTTGTACAACATAAACCAACAATATACACTATAGGTCACCTAGAGGGGGGGTGAACAGGTGACGTGCTAATCAAATGCCAAACAAATGCGGAATTAAAAACTATTATGCAAACTAAAATTATACACAATGTGTAACTAAAGAGTGAACCCAAATTCCCAGTGAAGGGATCTGGACTTCTCCTTAAGATTCCTTTAGATTAAGAGTTGAGGTGCTACTATAACTCTCTTGGTTGAATACAAGTGTGAGCACACAAATATAATATAAGCATGTACTATAGATGAGCAATGAATGAGAGCATGCAAGATATTAAATAATTCCAAGCATATATCAATTAAGTGCAAGTTATATCTAGAAAAGATATGGAAAATAAAGAACATGCAAGATATATAAACACAAGTGAATTAAGAGAGAGATGAGCAATCGCAAATACGGGAGAATTGTTTCGAGGTTCGTGCCACTTGCTCTATGTCCCCGCCTTCACCACTGTGAAGGATTTCTACTGTAATCGATCCTGCAAGATCACTCGGTACCACGACACCGACAACAAGCTCCTTTAAGAACTCTTGGACCCGCAAGTCCCACATTTGTTCCCGCAAGAACAGCACACGCGAACCCACAAGCTCGCCGAGACCGCAACCTCTACAATTCCTCCAAATACAAATTGGAACATTTGGTGATCACTTCTCTTGATCACCAACAAGCACGCTCACAACAAGGATCCTATATGATAGATATGTCTATGAAAAACTCAAGCTTGTATGAGAAAAACAAGATAGATTTGGAAATGAAAAACACAAGAAATTCTTCTGAAAAGACAAGAGATACACTCTTGATAAATTCTCTTTTGATATGAAAATGAAGCTCTAAAAACTTGTTGAAAACTTTTGTGGATGATTGGAAAATAGCTCTTAAAGTTTCTTCAAAAAAATCTTGTGAAAAGCTAGCCAAAAAGTCTCATTTTATAGGCAGTCCAAAAACTAGCTGTTATAGGCCAGATGACCTGTTGGTCGGCCGGTCGGTTGACAGGCCAATGGTCAAAAATCTGACCGTTAGGGTTACCAGTCGACTTCCCGGTCGTCCATCCCCAGGCCACAGAGTCGACCGCCACCCAACCGAGAGTTGAGTGAGCCAGTCGGTCGACCGGCCCTAAGCTACGGTTGCCGTTCGATCGACCGAGCCAAGGCTCTTGGGCTTGTGCACATTTTGTGTAAATACTTGAAGTACAAATATGTGTGATCGAAAATCAACACATATTACAAATAATTTGAACTATTTTTGAGGCATAGAAATTTAAACTTAAACTAAAAATCGTATTTTCAAAAACCAACTTCAAAATGAAAATTTGATTTTTCCAAAACTTGTACAAACACAAAAAAAGATATTTAAATATTTTGAAGCATAGTGTGTATAGATGGAATCCAATACACAAAGTAAATAGTATATCCTTATTTTTGACAATAAGCTCCAAAATAAGTTTTGATAAATACAAAACTAAAACACATGAACTAAAACTTATCAAAATAAGTTATTTAAATAATATGAAGCAATAGTGTATATGGATGCAATACAATAACATATAAACCATGTAAACTTGTTTTGATGAAATTTATATATGAAATCAAAAAGATGTATTCTTGAAATTCAAAGCCAAAAACTAAACCAAAACAAAGACAATTTATTATGAAAATGATATATAAATTTTGTGTGAGAGTGTGTGTGTGTGTGTGAGAGCTTGAGCAATCTACAGTTAATCTATCCTTTACATTTTATCTAAAATAAAATCTTAAACTTACAAATACGGACCCAAGTCTTCTTGAAAATCTTCTCTTGAAAATCTTTTTCTCCATCTTGACTTGATCAATGAGCTAGACTCTTATTGAGTTCTAGATGCGATCTTGAAGCGCTCTTGAATCAACACGTGATAGCTACAAAACTCGAGTTTGAATCCTTTATTGAAGCTAAATACCGACTAAGACCTTGATTGAATATCTGAAACTTATTAAGCACAAAATCATTAGTAGTATAACTACTGAGCTAATCATCATCAAAACTAGAGCGATAGGTCTTTGGGCTAATAATCTCCCCCTTTTGATGATGATAAACTCATGGAGTTATATAAGCATGGATTAAAGATAAGCTTCATAGAAACTTCTCCTTAACTCATGCATAGCTTAAAACATAAAGATATTCAATGAAAGCTCATAAATAAAATAATAAACAAACACAAACATATATGCATAAACAAAAACATAGCATATGCATATATGAACTCTTTCAATTCTTCTTCCCTTTTTGTCTATTCATCAAGAAAGGGGTGAAGAAAAACAAACAAGATAAATGTGTATGCGATATAAATTCATGAAAAGGAGAGACGTTAAGTTAACTCTCCCACATACATGCATTATATGGAGAAAGGATGATTAAACCCTAACCGATATAAGCATAATATACAATGTATAGATGGAGATGTTAAGCTCCCCCTACACACGTGTACCATATAGAAAAGAGGTCAAGCTCTTCTTGATATAAAATAAACTCAATATGAATCTATATATAGAGGAGATGTTAAGTTCCCCTTGCATATAACCAATACATATCAAGACAAAATTTGAAAAACACTTAAAAAAATTTAATACCAATTTAAAACAATTAAAACAAAACAACAAATTTTGATACTACTTGTATTAAAAAAACAAATTTGTTAAATAAATTAATATAAATATTAAAATACCAATAGTAGATTTTGATATCACTTGAAATTAACAAACAAATATTGATAAATCAATGAAATTATTTTAAATCAAAGAATTTTTTTCTTTCCTACTTTTTGAAATGATGCATAAGCTTGTAAAAGATATCAATTAATATTTAGAACTAAATAAAGCTTAGCATAAATCAACTGTGCTATAAAGAATACGTATTAATATTTTAATCTAGCATAAGAAATTATATATATGTATGTGTGATCAATTTAAAAGTGTAATAAATGCATATATAGAAAACATGTATGAATATATAAAAATAATTTTTATGATAAGTAAGTGTATAACTCATAACTACCACCCTACATGCACATATTTGAAAGATATTCAATAAGATACACAAGGCATGGTCGCCCAACCATCCTCCTTTTATGGTAGAAGTTTACAAAAATAGTATTATGAATGATTTTAGTATGGACTAAAAACTCTACAAAATGAAGAATAAAGACTAGTTTTAAGATAATTTTGAATACTAGTACGAAATTCTTCAAGGAAGGAATAAAACATATGTATATCTCATGAAAACATGCTAATTACACAAAATTGACACTCAAGATTTATAAAGCACATATATAAGCTCATGAAAATTAAATCATGAGTAAACATAAAAGTGAGTGTATAAGATCATGTAATCAACATATGCATGGAGATACGGCAATGAAGCTCAATTCAAAACTCATATGAAATTTTTTTCATAAATATGATATATTATATAATCATGCAAGAATGATCAAAACTGGGACATACAATGTACAATTAAACATAAAATGAGTACACAAATAGAAATAAAGCATGTATAGTATGTAATTCAAAAATTGTACATGTATAACACAAGTTTAATAAGATTTATATATCAATATATGATATTAACTTATAAATCAAGATTGCTTTAAAATAAATCATATAAAAGCATAAATTCAACAAAAATAGGCATTAAATTCACTTGAAAATATAAACACTATTTTCAAAAATATATGCATAGCTAGGCAACCAATCAACTCAACTATAAGCATAAAACATCATATGATAGAGTCTAGGTTACTTACACTAGCATATAAGTGTTTAAAATATTTAAAAGTGGAGGATGAAATGGTTACCAATACAGATATAGTCGATCAATTTCTCCAGAAACAAGGTGGCCCTCCCATCATGCTTCCTTGATAGCAATGCATCAAATGGGTTTTCCTTCATGCTCCAAATGCATCCACCACCAAGGCATCATCCTCTCACGTTTTGTGAGAGCCCACACCCATATCAAAAATAAGTAGTATGAATTTTGGTACTTATATTTTCTTTTTGAATCTATAGGAGTTAGTAACATATGGAACCCAAATATTTTTATTTGCAAAATTTAAATCATTTAATCTATCAAAGCAAAATCTTACAAGATGGCCTTTGCGGCCACAATGTGTACATGTGTACACTCTAGCATACATAGAGGAATAAGTGTGATCTTGGTGTGCAGGAGATGTATGTCGTGGGGTATGTGCTTGAATATGTGGAATTAGTTTCTTGCAAAACATGAATTTCAATCTATTATGGTTAAATGCACATTAGTTCTAAGTGAAACCCAAACAATCAATTTATTTTTCAAAGTATGAATCTCATTTTTGTAAATAGAAGATGATGGAATAGTAATAGAGAATCATGGAAAGAATCAAAATCATTTTCTTCTTGGAAATAGAAATCTTTTCTTTATCTTATAAAACAATTTTTTTTCAAAGAATCATTTTCCTTTCTCTCTTTTCTTTAGAAATCAAATTAACTTGATTTTTCAAAGATTCATTTTCTTTTGAAATAATTTCAATTTTATTTTTAAAGAATCTTTTCTTTCTTTAATAATTCATATTTTTCAAGAAGTTTTTGACAAAATAAAGCATGGTCATCATATGACATCTCAACTTCTTCATCGTGCTCGGATTCAGAGTTTACCTCAAGGGGTCATCCCCTTAGACTATATAGAACGTGTTGGAAGCAACACTTCCTTCATCCAAGTCACTCTCCTTGTTATGTGGGATTTGTTCACCGAGAGTGATGAGAGTGTTCCAAACTACAAAGCCGAATCAATGTTAGCAACCCTAAATAAATAATAATCATTTAGGGTAGACTTTATGGCATGGATGACTTTTGTATTAGCTTCAAGATAAGACACTTGCCATTTACAAATAAGAATCTTTACTAGTGGCAAGATAAACATGAATTCTTAAGACTTTGAGGTACATAGACATCTTAACTTTCTAAGTTTGGAAGTTAAGAATGTCAAACATGGGAGGTGCAATGAAATCCATGTGTGTATGCAAATATTGTGATTAGCAAAAATACGATCTTTAACTCTAGGTTGTTAGACCCAAATCAAGAGCACCAAGCTCTGACACCACTTGTAGGTCACCTAAAGGGAAGTGAATAGGTGATGTGTTAATCAAATGCCAAACAAATGTGGAATTAAAAACTATTATGAAAACTATAACTACACACAACGTATAACCAATGAGTGAAGCCGAATTCCCGGTGAAGGGCTCTGGACTTCTCCTCAAGATTCCTCTAGATTAAGAGTTGAGATGCTACTATAGCTCTCTTGGTTGAATACAAGTTTGAGCACACAAATACAATATCAAGCATGTACTAAATGAGCAATGAATGAGAGAATGCAAGATATTAAACAATCTCAAACATATATCAATTAAGCACAAGTTATATCAAGCAAAGATATGGACAATAAAGAACATGCAAGATATATAAACACAAGTGAGTTAAGAGAGATGAGCAATCGCAAACACAGGAGAATTATTTCGAGGTTTGAGCCACCTGCTCTACGTCCCCGCCTTCACCACTATGAAGGTTTCCACTTATAATTGATCCTGAGATCACTCGGTGCTGGAACACCTATAACGACCTCCCGCAAGAACTCTTGGACCCACAAGTCCCTCACTTATTCCTGCAAGAACAACACACACGAACCCGCAAGCTCGCTAAGGCTGCAACCTCTAAAATTCTTCCAAATACAAATTGGAACACTTGGTGATTTTTTCTCTTGATCACCAACAAATACTCTCACAACAAGGATCCTATAGGATAGATGTGGCTATGAAAAGCTCAAGCTTGTATGAGAAAAATAAGATAGATTTGAAACTGGAAGACATATAAATCTTTTTAAAAGACAAGAGATACACTCGTGATAAACTCTTTTGATAAGAAAATGAAGCTCTAAAAATGTGTTAAAAAACTTTTGTGGATGATAGGATAATAGCTCTTAAAAACTTCTCCAAAAAAACTTGTGAAAAATGGCCAAAAGTCCCATTTTATTGGTAGTCCAAAAACTAGCTGTTAAAGGCCAGATGATCTGTCGGTCGACAGGCCGGTCGACCGGCCAACGCTAAAAATCTGATCGTTGGGGTTACCGGTCGACCGCCCCATTGATCGTCCCCAGGCCACGGAGAGGAAGCCTCTGTGTCGGTCGATCGTTCGGTCGACCGACACCCAACCGAGAGTTCAGTGAGCCAGTCGGTCGACCGCTTGGTTGACTGGCCCTAAGGTGTGGTCGACCGGTCGGTCAGCCAAGCCAGGGCTCTTAGGCTTGTGCACATTTTGTGCACGTTGGTCGACTGCCCAGTCAACCCGAGCCATGTGTCGGTCGACTGGTCGGTCGGCCGACAGTAGCCCAAAATCAGGATTTATTGGTTATGAAATATGGACTACATAACACCTATAAATTCCAATAAAATCCCATTAAATCTACAAAAATAAGTTCATGTAAATACTTGATGTACAAATATGTGTGATAAAAAATTAACACATATTACAAATAATTTGAACTATTAGTGTGGCATAAAAAATTTAAGTTTAAACCAAAAACCGTATTTTTCAAAAACTAACTTCAAAATAAAAATCTGATTTTTTAAAACTTGCACAAATACAAAAAATAAGATATTTAAACATTTTGAAGCCTAGTTTGTATGGATGGAATCTAATACACAAAGTAAATAATATATTCTTGTTTTTGATAATAAGCTCCAAAATAAGATTTGATAAATACAAAACTAAAACACATGAACTAAACTCATTATTAAACAATATGAAGTAATAGTGTATATGGAAATCCAATACACATATAAACTTGTTTTGATGAAATCTATTCATGAAACCAAAAAGATGTACTTGAAATTCAAAACCAAAAACTAAACTAAAACTAAAACTATTTGTTATGAAAACGATATATAAATTTTGTGTGTGTGTGAGCTTGAGTAATCCACAACTAATCTATCCTATATATTTTATCTTAAATAAAATCTTAAACTTACAAACATGGACTCAAGTCCTCTTAAAAATTCTTCTTCATCTTGACTTGATCCATCCAAATGAGCTAAACTCTTCTTGAGTTTTAGATGTGATCTTGAAGTGCGAGCTCTTGAATCAACACGTGATTGCTTCAAAACTCGACTTTGAATCCTTTGTTGAAGCTAAATATTGACTAAAATCTTGATTGAATATCTGAAGCTTATTAAATACAAGATCATTAATACTATAACTACATGAGCTAATCATCATCAAAACTAGAGTGGTAGGCTTTTGGGCCACTATACACTAGATTGGAATTATCCGACTCTATAAAACCCATACCTCCTATCTTATGACCCAAAGTTTCAAAATAATGTCCACTCTTCATAGAGTCAATAGTGATTCACCTCCCCCGAGTCAAATTTTCAACCATCTTGTCCGCAAAATTTTTTCTCCAATTTTGCTTCATATACTCCTTTTCTCGTACAACCAGCTGATGAATATCTGATTTAGAAAATAATATAGAAGCCATGCTTAAGTCCCAACAACAAATTCTAAACTTGCTCGACTCAGATTCTTTACAATCTTTACCACATCAAGCTTCATATACTCCTTTTCTAAAACATCGAATTGAAGAAAAATCTGGGTTAGAAAAAGTTTGAAGCCTTACATGAGTCTGAGCGAGAATTTCAAAACATGTTGGACTCCCGATTTACACCAAATTTCCATGATTCATACTTACCCTTTCAAGTCCCACCTTCCCAAGAAGAAAACTCTAACTTGGAAAAGAGTATAGATATCTTGCATGAGTCTGAATAACAAATTCAAAATCTAATGGACTCATAATTTCAGCAAAGTTTCCAAACCTAACCTTCATACTCACCATTTCAAGATGACCCGAAGAGTTAGAAAAGATTGTGGAAGACATGATTCAGACACTATTTTGTTACCTAGTCCATTGTTAGGTTAGAAACATAAATGAGCAAATTGGTCAATGCTTATAGGAATGAGAAAATTCTCTCTTGTCAACCTTTGACCAATCCTGATATCCCTAACCCTATCGATCCAACCCAAGAATCATATTGTTATGTAAACAAAGATTCAATTTCATCAAACTCATTTGAACTTGACTAGTATCAAAGTTTTAAGAACCACCACATAGATATTTTGGTAAGTTATCTTTTTTCTGAAATTGAACTTGAGAATGAATGTGATCCTGCATCTCAACTTGGTAATTCAATTCCACTTCTCGACTAAATATTGACTCTAAAATTTTCACCTGATTTTAATTATTTTTGCCAGTCAATATTGAATGCCGTGCACGTACATCATGAGATTGAATCATCATTCCTGCATAATCACATTCCGATGATGGGACAAGTGTGAGACCCTCAATTTTTTAATTTGAATCCACTTTTTGAACCAACTCTGACTCCAGAACTTTTACTTGATTTTCATCAAATTCCTGAGTCCATATTAGTTCCTATTCCTTATGAGCCCAAATCAATCATCTTCCATAATCAGACTCAATTGTTAGATAACAGTGTAAAACAAAATGACTTTGATATTATTTTTCAAAATTAGAAGTTAGAACAGGATAATTTACCAAATAAAATCTTGAACTTTCACAATTAGTTACTCGATTATAAAGGGAAAGAGGTCATTAGTGGGTTCCTATGAACTCCTCTCTTGATTAAGCCACATTTCGTACACCAAACAGACATCCATCGGAACCACCTCCTTGAGGTGAATTCTCCGTTCCTAATTATTTTCATGCATACATACATTCACGATGCATTGAGGACAATGCATGAGATGAGTGTTGGGGACGGTTTATTAACAAAGAGTTTTTAAAATTCCTTTCTTTTTCACATCTTTTGGGATATTCTTTGAATCTTCTCTTTTGTATAGGATTGTTCCTTTCTTAACAAACTTTTTGAAAAAAAGAGAAAAATTTTTGATTAATTTTTAAGAGAATTAGGTTAATCTTAGGAATTAGGAAAGCTTTGATTATGATTTCTTAATTTGAATCAAAATAAGAGGTATTGTTTGATTTTTAGGTCGTAAGAAAGATTAGAAATATGTTTGATATTGAATTTTTTGCCTTAGAGATGTATGCACTTATACATTGAGGGATTAAACCAAAGACTTAAATACCCTTATAAAAAGAAAAATATTATAAATACTTGGCCACTAATTAAGCTCATTAATTATGCCTTAGGAAGTATGATTAGTCACACCTAACAGTGGTCAAAATAAATAAACTCTTTAATTTCGTGGCCTTATTTACTTGAGTCCTTAAATTTGAAAGATGTTTTCTCATATGGTGCGTCTGGCCTGGGAGTTATCGGTTAACGGCTCGCCACATGGGAAGACTAGAAAGCCTAATAAAACTAAAAGAAATATATAAAAAATATATATAAATCAATAATGGTATCATATTCTAAATTAAAATCTCAAAAATAGACTAAGTGCATATTATCTAGTTTTTATGAAAGATCAAATAACCGATTAATCTTGATTTCTTAACCCTAATTGATAACAAGCCCTTGCATGGAGACTCAAATTAGGGATGAATAGTTTAGATTAATCTAAAATCGTAGATCACTTAATCTTTGCAAAAATATTTGAAATTTTTCTTTCTTTCAATTTGCTTTTCAAAAATACTAACATTTATTTTCTTTCTTCATGGATTTTTTGAGTATAATCCGCTGAAAACCCTCAGGAGACTATATCTCCTCCTTTAGGGAAAACTAGAAGTATGTGGGGGTGTGATTAGTCTATAATGATGCATTTTCATATCACATTTTCTTACATGGTTATAAATAAAATACTGTTTCTTACCCATCCTTTGGTCTGTTATGAAGATAAACAAGAGTCTAGGGGCAAAAGGGTAATAAGAGCTTAATTAAATCTATTTTTGGGTGATTAATCCAGATTTCTTGGATGCCAAGTCAAGAACTTCTAAAAGAATACATTGGATTCTCGTATTGAAGCTGTATCTGGAAAGATACGAGTCCAAATGACGTAAACCAAGAATATATATAGAAGCTTCTAGAAGTAAGACGAACCACCTGGCAAAAGATCAGGTCTAGAGAACCACCTTGAAAAAGATCAGGGCCTCTGGCCTGGTCAAGCTGCCGAAATGTAGCATTTGCCACATTTTCACTGCAATATTAGGGCTAGAGGCCATTATCTTCGACGCGCGACATCTTCTAGCAACTTCTCAGATGCCCAATTGCCAATAAATATTGTATGAAGACCAAAGACTCGGGGGAGATAGCAATAGTCTAGGGTTTCTCTCCATTCATTGTAGTGTAGTTTTCTTCTTTTCGTTGTGTTTTCTTTTCTTATAAGATCATGTATTAGGCTTAAGGGTGATTCAGAGGAGAAAGAGAGTGTCGATGTAATAGATGAGTAACAAATCTTAGAAAGCTTCCTCCTTTCCCTCTATTGTTTCTTCTCTATCTTCTATATGATGTTTAGCTAACTTTTCTCTCATAGTGACTAACTATTAACCACTAACCACTAACCATCTAATTTCTTGCTTGATGATCTACATGAATCTAATAGCCTCTACAAGGCCTTACTCTTGCAAGAGCCATCATGAAGATAGGTTCTTGAAAGTACACTTAAAGGGGGGTGAATAGGTGTAGTGCTAATCTAATGTTCAATAATGTGAAATTAAAAACTTTTACGCTACTACAATAAATATCCAAATGGTGAAGCCGAAATTTCAGTGAAGGGCTCTAGAACTTCTCCTCCAGTTTCCACTTTTATAAAATTTTAGGTGCTTCAATAGCTCTTTTGCATCAACATATGTGTGAACACAAGAACAACCCAAGCATATATAGATGAACAATAATAGAAATGCAAGATATAAAGAGTGTAAAGTTTAGAGAGATAGCCAAACACAAACACGAGGATACATTTCGAGGTTCAAGCGCCAGGCTGTACGTCCCTGCCTTCACTGCGTGAAGGATTTCCACTATCTCCACTTAGGACATCATAAAAGATACAACCCTACACAAGGCATAAAGCCAATGCATAAAGCCAATGCACAAGGGAAGTCACCTCTATACAAGAGGAAAGGCACAAAACCAAGGCACAAAGCAATGAAAAAAGTTTTACAACACATGGTGACTACTGATTGGTTGCTAATGTTGCATATTTAATGTTACATTTCCATACTTATTTTAGAATAAAAGCCTGCATTGTCCTAATTATTTGTCTAATTTATTTGCAGGCCCAATCCTTAAGGAGATGAAGAGAAATGAGCCCAAAAGCCCACCAGAATTCTGAATTAAATCAGAATTAATTCGCACTCACAAAATCAGGGCAAAATCATGAGGTTGAAACCGGTTGAGAAGAATCCTCTCAGAATCGATCGGTTAAAGCCAAGAATCCAAGGTCATTTCGTCAGAATCCGGAGCTCAAACGACAAAACCAACAAAGGATAAAGCCAGAAGAAACCCCCGGAGAGACCCACCAACAGGGCCGATGGCCACACCCTGGCTGCGGAAACGCGGCTTGGGCCGCGTTTCCGCGGCTTTGTTAGGGAGTTAGGGGCAGCGTTTGCTCCCCCAGCCTCCCCGGGATTCTGGTTGTTGGGTTTTGGCCTATAAAAGGGCAATTGTTGTGCTGAAATGGGAGGCCAATGCAGATTAGGATTTAGCCTAGTTTTAATTCTTTATAGTTTAGGTTTTTCTTTTCTTATTATGTAATTTGTATGTAACCTAGGGTAGAAGAAGATTCATGTAAGTAAGAGAGAGGGGCTGATGTTGAGAGTGACACCGACGATGTACCCTACTCCTTTCTTTCATTGTCTCAGCAAGTAATAAAGATAAATGCTTTGTTTGTTTTCTATTCTTCTTTACTTTACATTTGTTTTGCTTTCCTCTTCCTCTTCTACTTTACATTGGTTGTATTTGTTGAGTGACAAGTGAATTCCAAAGCAAGTATAACTAAGCTACGTGAGAGCCAGCGATAGTTCATGAAGACGTTCTCCTCTTCCAAGATCCGCATCACTTTGTTCTTCTTATGCTTGACGATATAATGTGCACGGGGACCGAGCTCGAGTTTATGATCTATGCGTTGAATGCCTCCGAAGCAAAAAGGTAGAACTTGCAAAAAGGTTTCCAAGTAAGTCATCAATCAACCTAGGTAAGTATCTCTTCACTTTTCTTTACTTCTTTTCTTTTCTTTCTTAGTTTAGATCACCAACCACTTCTTCCAAATCGTTTTCATTCTTTTCTCTACTTCATTGTACATAGTCGCTTTTATTGTTTTCTGATTTTTCCACCTTCTTCGTCTTTCATATTCTTCTAACTTTAACTATAACTTTCTTTTTCATTTTTATAACTTTAAAACAGAGAAGAACTTTCGCTTATTTTCATAACGATTTCAATAAAGAACCGTAAAGCTTCCATCGCAAACCCTCCTTGTGGATCACGACCCGCATAGCCACTTGTTATAGCGGAAGAATTGAGCACTTGTACATCTCCTTTCTTTAGTTCTATAATTCCGTATTTTGTGTCCAGGTTTGGCCTCAATCAAATTTTGGCGCCGTTGCCGGGGAGGGTAAAACGATTTTTATTGAAATCTGAATTTTTATTGAAAATTTTTTAGAACTAAACGAATTTTCCTCTCTGTTGCAGGTTACATGGCAAGCAAAGTAGGAAAATAAGTTTGCAGTGACAAACAAGTGGTATTGGGCCTCTGCTCTAGAAAGCAGAGACCCATTGCCCTCTGAATTGCCGCGTTTCCACGGCAAAAGCCGCGGATCCGCGGCAATAAAGAGCTGACTACTAACAGGTTTTTGCGGGTCTACTAGCTTTGCAAATTCTAGTTTGCTGCAATTATTTATTTCTTATATGCCATCACAAAAACCTGCTAATATTCAACAGTAAAAAGTTTGTTGCAAAAGTTAAAAATTGATTAGACGTTTGCATTTTAGGCACGTGTCTTTTCAATTCATTTACTTTTACTGTTGAAGAGTGCTGGAGTAAGGTACGTATGCATTGCATTTAGCATAGGACTCACTTCTTGGTTGATTTATATCGCTTTGAGTGAATCTTACATATCTTGTACACTTGCACAAATTGATCTTAAGGGTACTAACCCATTAACAAGATAAGGTGGGGATTTGATCACCTTTCCTTAGCCCAAAAATCACATTCCAAGCACTCACTAACCCAAGCCTAACTAAAATTGAGTAGACGTTGGCCCTAGGGACATCTCGGACTCAATTAGGAGATTATCCTTAGGGGGAAAAATATTGGAATCTAACTCATGCAAAATCAGTGTCTAGGAAAGGGATTGAGGGCCGAAAGCCCGAAGGTTGGTGGTTATTTAATTAAGGAACGTCTTTGACGGAAAACCTCCAACCAACCTTGCCCTGACCTGGCTGATTAGCTTGTGGTTAAAGTCTACATTAAACCTCCCGTGGACAGTCTAACCAGTTAGGAGTCGTCTAGGTCCTAAGTCTACCCTAATTTAGGCTAGAATTTTTTTCTTTTTTGTTTGTTTATTTGTTTGTTTTTCTTTGCTTGTATTCTATTGTGTGATATGGACTATAATAGTAATTTTTTCAACTACAATAATAATCCATATTACACACCGACTTCATTTTCGGATATTACCAACCCGGCATATCATAACTTTGACCAACCTAGTGTGCTGATTGGTAGTGAAAAGTGCATTTTTATCATCATATTTACCGTCACATTTTCATATTTATTTATCTAATTCTGCACATTTATTAATATTTTATTATTTATTGTGTGCAGGCCTCGAATTGTTCTTTTAACAATAAATAAAGCCTAAAGAGCCCAAAAGCCCAGATCCAAGCCCATGTTTGAAGCCCAGGTCAAAATGCAAATATCAAGTGTCAAAGTGCAATTATGCAAGGGCTAGAGTTGCAATTATTGAAGTTTAGGGAAGGGTGGACTTCTATCCAACCCTAAACACCTGCAGGATCAGATTAAAAGGCCAAGATAAAGAAGAAATTCGTGGGAGGAAGATTTGAAGAAATCTGGATTAAGGGTAACTTGATTACCAAGTTATCTCGAAAATCCAGATTTAAAAGGCCAGGATTAAAATTTCAGAAGCAGGCGCCCCTATGGACGGACCAGGAGAGGCCACGTGCCAAAGCGCGTGGCCAGAAGCCACCAGATTGCCGCGGAACCGCGGCAAAAGCCGCGGATCCGCGGCAATAATGATGAGATTAAATCCCAAATTTTGTGGGCAGTTTCGTCCCGGACTCTGAGGTCTTCTGCCCTATAAATATCACCTGCATTGCAATGTACAGAGCGTCCAGAGGCGAGCCAAGGGCCAAAGTTAGGTTTTTTCTAGGGTTTCTTCTTTTGTAGTTAGATTTTCTTTTCTTTTAAAGAGAGAGAGAGATGATTATATTGAGGGTGACACTGATGTATCTTCTCTTCTCTGCCATGGATTAAAGCAATAAAGGTATTATTTTGTTTTGTTTCTTATTTCTATGTTTTACTTTTATTCTTGTTTTCTATTTCTTTTCTCTTTTCATCTCTGTGATTGGTGATGAGCATGCAAGCGATTACCGAACCATAAGTATACCGAAGATCGGGGTTCCAACGATATTCCATGGCGATGTTCTCCTCCTCGAGGCGTATCAACTCATGCTTGCCCAAGGCTTGATGACCTAATGCGACAACGGACTGAGTTCGATCCCAAGGTTCATACGTTCAACGCCTCCGAAAAACGGTAGAAAGTATTAGGTTTTCACTTATTTTCTCCAACTCAAGTAAGTTTCTTTTCTTCTTTTTTATTTCTTTTTTTTGTAGATTAAATCCATCTCTCTCCATATTCTTTTCTTCGATCCATTGTAAATACCACAACTCATTGTAAATACCATCGTGACTAACAAAATAACTAAAAAAGATAAATTTTTAGAGTATAACTTGCTTAACGCTTCTATCGCAGTCCCTCCTTGAGGATCACGACCCGCATAGCCCTGCTACCGCGGATTAGAACTGATTCCTCGCACGATCTATTCTTAAATCTAATATTCATTATTTTCTGTGAAGGAAAAATCAGTCAACAAATTGGCGCCGTTGCGGGGAGGGACGGTAAGTTATCTCTAAAACAAAAAAAATTTAATTTTTAACTAATTCTTTATTCTTTTCTGTTTGCAGGTTTGGAGAATAGGAAACAGAAAACAGCAGCTGCAGTGGACATATAGCTATCCTGTGCCTCTGCCCTCGAAGGCAGAGCACGAGGACCTGCAACTTTGCCGCGGAAACGCGGCCAGAGCCGCGGATCCGCGGCAATTGCAGTGAACTACTCACTGAATTTTTTTGCAGGTCTCTGTAAATTAAAATACTGCTTACTGATATATTCTGTTTTGTTCTGTGATACACCTGTAAATTGCTAATAATTCAACAGTAAAATATTGATTGTTAAAAATAAAATTTGATTAGACGTTTGCATATTAGGCACGTGTCTTTTCAATTATTTTTATTTACTGTTGAAGAGTGCTGGAGACGCAAGGTACGTACGCATTGCATGTAGAATAGGACTCATCTCTTGGTTGATTTTCTGCTTTGAGTGAATTCTATCTATTTATCTTGTACACTTGCACTAATTCATCTTAAGGGCATAACCCATTAACAAGATAAGGTGGGAATTTCATCACCCTTCCTTAGCCCAAAAATCATATCCCAAGCACTCACTAACCCAAGCCTAACTAAAACTAGTAGACGTTGGCCCTAGGGACATCTCGGACTCAATTAGGAGATTATCCTAAGGGGGAACAGTGCTGGAAGTTGACTCTTGCCAAATCAGTGTCTAGGAAGGGGATTGAGGGCCGAAAGCCCGAAGTGTGGTGGTTATTTAATTAAGGAACGTCTTTGACGGAAAACCTCCCACCACTCTTGCCCTGACCTGGCTGATTAACTTGTGGTCAAAGTCTGCACCCTACCTCCCGTGGACAGTCTAATCAGTTAGGAGTCGTCTAGGTCTAGGTCTACCCTAACTTAGGTTAGAAATTTTCTTTTTTGTTTGTTTATTTGTTTGTTTTGTTTGTGTTGGTGTGATATGTGATTATAGACTAGAGAGGGCGTACTTATTATGTGTATAGATTAGACGGAAAAGGTGTGTACTAATTATGTAGCAAATGTGATTGATGTACCCTTTCTTGTCTCCGCTATAGCCTAGGGCTATACCGAGTCGGATCTCAGGGAGAGCTCGCGATGGAAGCTTTAAACGTATGGTAGTGAAGTGATAAACTAGTAGTCTTCTCTTGCTTATAAACTTAGTGATGCAAATACAAAAGAAACCAAAAGAGGATGGATATGTTCATGTGGAAGTGGAAAAGAAATCAAGAAGTGGTGTGGATGTGGTATTCACAAGAAAAGAACAAGAAACTTAAAGAAAGCAATCCATAACTAGCTTACCTTGCTAGCTTGCCAAGACTTACCAAACTCCTTGATAATGAAAGCTTGCCTAACGTTGTCACTCCGTTGGCTATGGATTCGTCTAGCGTGTTGACCTAATTACTTTCTCATTTGCAAGACGGTGGTTTAACCATCGGAGAAGAGAAGATCATACACTTGCAAGATTAACAAAAGCAATCACCCATGAGTAGTTAAGAGGCTAAGCTAGTGGTTAGCTAGTACATGGAATGAAAATCTAGCTACAAGAAGCCATTAAAGAACTAAACCAAAGCTTGAAGTAAATTGCATGAAATAAAGAAAGCAAGTAAGAAAGCATGTAAAGAAAGCAAGAAACTAGAATCAAACTCAAGTAGAGGAATGGAGGATGGATCAATCCTTGCATAGCTTCAATTGTCACCATTGATCATTACAAGCTCTCTCCCTCACAATCACTCTCTTTTGTAATGAAATCTAGGGATAGAGAAGAGGGACTACAAGAACAAAAACCTAAAAAGAAAATACATGAAAATTACAACTAATGAACTAATCTCCTCTCTTCTCTGATCAGTTTTGCTCGCAGGTCCAAGTCCAGGTATTTATAGACCCAGGTGAAGGATCCAGAAGATATTCTGTTGGCGCAAAATCCGAGGCCAAACAGACTTGTAACTGCCGCCGGATCTCGAGGATCTTGCAAGTTGGCGGCAAAATCTGGGCCGTTGAGCCCAGATTTTCTGGTAGGATTTGTTTGTTAGGAGGTTAGCCACGTGGTATATCCAGAATCTTCGTTTGTTGCGCGAATTTCTCTGGATCTGGATTGAGATTTGGCTTTATCTTTAATCTTTGGATTAATCACTTAATTATCGCTAATTAAGTAATTAATTGGCTATCTCTCCTTTTAAGTGTGTACCTGCAAATATGTAGAGAAGAGGATTAAAAATCATATATTATTATCTAAATGTATGGGAATAATGATGTAAAATATGCAATATTGGATCACAATCACACCCCCACACTTATTCTTTTGCTCGTCCCGAGCAAAACAAAGAAAAGAAAAGAAAATCCTATACTACCAATTTATTGCACCACTTTCGCAGGTGACGCGATTGCACTGAGCATGTGCAACAAGCCGTTAAACCTCTAGGTTACCCTAGAGGAGGAGTGTTGTCTCCTGAGGGTTTTCAGCGGATTACACCCACAAAATCCATAAAGAAAGAAGACAAATGTTAGTATTTTGAAAATGCATTTTGAATAAGAGACAAGTTTATGAACTATTTTTGCAAAAATATAAGTGATCCTAGGTCATAAGTCCACCTATAATCAATCTTTCTTAAACTTAGTATCCATGCAAGATCTTGTTATCAATTAAGGTAAGAGTTCAAAATTGGATTGAATATTTTATCTTTCATAAAAGACCTAGATAATATGCACACCGTGTAAGTGAAGGTTTCTAGGATTTCAACTCCAACCATCAAGCCATTTATTTATCTATATATATATATTTTTTTTTCTCTTTTTTTTTTTTATTTAATCTTCCCTTAGTCTAGGCTTTCTAGTCTACCCTTGTAGCGAGCCTTTAACCGATGACTCCCAAACCAGACGGTCTTAGGGCACCAGATGAGAAAACATCCCTCGGGTTTAAGGTCTCGAGTAGAAAAGGCCACAAGACTAAAGGGGATTATTTATAATCACCGTTAGGCGTGAATAACCATGCTTCTTGAGGCACAATTACCCAGCTTAATAGGTGAGATCACTGTTAGGCGTGAGTCATCATGCTTCTTGAGGCACAATTTCCCAGCTTAATAAGTGATCTTTTATTTATATATTTTTTTCTTTTTCTCTTTTTTTTTTTTTTATTTTTATATATATATATATATATGGCATTTTTGGTCTTTGTTTCCATCCCAAGAAATGTGTAAGTGTAAAGTGCATATTATAAAAGGCAAAAAATTCAAGATAAAAATATCTCACCAATTTTACTTACTTAGCCTATAATTTCAAACAAGATCTTTTACTTCAACTATGTTTAAGATGTCATAATTAAGGCTTTCTTAATCTCTAAGATACATCTTAATTTTCTTAAAAATAGAGCAAAACTTTGTCTCTTTTTCAAAAAGTTTTTATTTTTGTTTATTTTTTTTTATATATTTTTTTTTATATATATTTTTTTAATTTTTCTAAAAGAAAAAGTAAAAATCTAAAAAGAAAGTGAAAAATCTAGAAAAATCTAAAAATAAAATGGAAGACCTAAAAAAATGAAAATCCTATAAAGAAAAAATAAAAAGTCCTATGTTAGTACATACCCCCCCATACCTATCTCATGCATTGTCCCCAATGTATGCAAGATAAAAATAATGCATGAAATAGGTAAGGTAAAAAGTCACTCCCTCCTCCTCTTTGGACCCGCAGTGGTACTGGGTCCTGCCGACTGTGTTCTCCTCAGCGTAGCCTCAATATCATCTAACCTGGAGGATAACCTGGATGATTCCTCCTCCACCGTCTTCCTCAACCTCACCTGACCCCTAAAAATTTTCTTCATGCCCTTCCAGATGGTGGACATGAAAGTTCGTGACTCTACTGGGGGTTCCTGCCTCCAAAATTCCGGTTCATCTTCATCATCAAGACTCTCCTCAGAGGAGGACTCTACATGCTCGGTCTGTACAGTAGGAGTCCAGACTGCGTGTAAACAACAGTTATAAGAACTTGTAGGCCTCTCGGGTGCAACAAACACTCTATCAAATGAGTCAAAAACATCGTCTGATAGGAAAGTCCTACACAGACGTGTAATCAGGATGGGGTGAGAATATTTAGCACCTCGTGTACGTGAGGAGTTGGTGATAAGTGCATTGAAGATAACCTTGTTCAAACAGACCGAGTGTTGACGTGTCATTAAGTCATGTATAATCTGTAACACTGGTCTGTTGAAAGAGGAGGTGTGCTCAAGCCCTAGAATGTTTCGTTGGATCCAACGTCCAACACAGTGAATATTACGAAAGGTCGTACTGGCTTTGAGCCCACGATCTAACTCAGTACACCGAGCACCCATAATAGTCATATATTCAATCAAGGGGAGAGGCTCGGTGTGGTGTGTAATGGTTGAGACAGAAGTGATTTCCTCAATAAGAGGAAGCGTGATGAACAAATCTCCAGTGGGCATGTGTGTAGTGAACTGGTACGTTTGTGAATCAATTGATGCGTGGTCTATATGTGTGTAAAACATGTTTACCAAATCAGGACAATAGAATGCATCAGTCTCAGTGTTGTCATACACTAATGAATACCAATTCCAGGCCCTAATTCGATCTAAAAACACATGTCCATAACCATTTGCATTACTCAAAATTGGCCCAAAATCTTTCTCAGCAAAAATAGATGGTGCCATAATATGGATCTAAGATGAAAGCAATAAAAAGAGAAGATGAGAAGTCGAACCACCCCCGGATTACGTGGGGGGAAGAAAAATCGATCTCTGTTGTGTGGTTCAGGGACTCTGAATAAGGATGTGGCACCAGATCAGTAGTAAGAACAGGAGATCAATCGGAACTGACACTGGAAGCGCGCAGGAAGCTTCAGAATTGCCGCCAGATCTCGGAAAACTCAGAAATCGCGGCAGATTGATGAGATCTGGTGAAGGGAAAATTGTAGAGGCTGCGGTTTTGAGAGGAGATTGGGGATCTGAAAATTGTTTTCTCGGGTGAGGGCTGAAGTCTGTGAAAGGGGTCTTTTAATAGGAGGGAAAGATTTTGAAAGTTCCCAAATTATCCCTAGGTCAAAAACAAATTTACCCTAGGGATTTATGAAAAGAATCTTTGACTCCTAGGAATTTGAAAGGACCTCAAACTTAGGGATTCTTGAAAGATGTAGAATTTGAGGAATCCTAGAAACATGGAAAGAATTTGAATTTTGAAAAATGTGGGAACTCCTTTAAACATGAAAACCTCCTTTATTTTTATTTCTTTTTTTTTTTATTTTTTTATTATCTAAATTCTATGTTAGTAAATCCTATGTTAGTAAAAAAAAAAATTTAACTTAAGGTGGTGGTTCCGGTGGTGGTCGGATTGGTCCACGGAACATGGCCCAATCATCTTTTCTTTGGGTTTTGAGGAACCCACCAAAATCACAGAAATATGACCCACTAAAATGATGTATGCATGTGTGCTCTTAATTATATACATGACCACCCCATCTAATTTCAAGATTTTCCTAATAATTTCAGAATCATTTTCATCAAAATCCTTGTCCCAGAATGGTGAATGAAATGATAGAACAGTTGACTTGGACTCGGAAATGAAAGGAACTGATACTGACTCTGAAAGGTGATTTAGGTCAAGTGATGGTTCAGAAGTCGAAGTGAAGTCAGAAATTGTGTCCAAGTCAAGAAATGAAAACTCATGTCCACAGTCAGTGTCCAACAATGGGATGTGACCTTCTAAAGGTGAAATCTCTTTACTTCCAATATTAAGAAATTCAAGCTCATCACCGTACAATTCTTCAAAACTTAAGTCAACATCTTCCTTAAGAATTGTACGATCAGTTTCAGAAGTAAAGAGATTGAGAAAATCAAGGTCACATTTGAGTTCAATTCCACAAGATGAAAAACTTGCCAAAATGTCAAGAGTATCTTCAGAAGTGTAGAATTGGGCAAGTTCAATATGATCCTCAAAGATGGGTGATTCCACTTCATTGTGAATTGGGAAAGGATCCAAGGTTGGCTCCGGGAAAGGATTGAAATGAGGTAAAGATACCGGAGTCATTATGGAATCAGGAAGAATGATTGAATCACAAAGTTGGGGTTCAAGATCACATTCCTCATGTAGTTCAATAAAATGTGGAGAACTTGCCAATTTATCAATGGGATTTTCAGAAGTATGGAATTGGCCAAGTTCTATGTGATCATCATAAAAGATTGGTGATTCAATTTCACAATGGATAGGAAATGGATCCAATTCTGACTCAGGAAATGGATTGAAATCAGGTAAGGATATGGAAGTCATGATTGAATCAGGAAGTAAGTTGGAATCATCAAATGAAAGTTCAGGATCAAAATCATGTTCCAATTCAATTTCAGAAAAAGGAAAACTTGCCAAAAAGTCAATTGGATTTGAATTTTGGACAAGTTTATTTTTAGGAGATGAAAAACTTGCCAAAATGTCAATTGGATTTGAATTTTGGACAAGTTCAAGTTTAGGAAATGAAAAACTTGCTGAATTGAATCTGGATTTCCAAGATGACAAGAGTCTTGAGTCGTATCAATAGAGTGTGGTACAATTGGATTAGTCAAATGTTGATAGGCTAGAGTTTCCTCTTTCCTAAGAAGGTTATCCAATTGATCTTTCACACTATTGAAAGACTCGGTACGTGTTGTTTGATATTGTAAGAAAGACTCTTGCAAGATGTCTATACTCTTTTCTAGATGTAATAGATCTACAGATGGCTGCTCTAGAATGGAAGTATAGGAATCTTGAAATTGGAAATTTTGTGAATCGTGTGAGTCAAAAAAGGGTGGTGATGGAAAAGTGGACTCACACAAGAGATCTTTACTCGTGTCCATGACAAATGGTTGTTTATTAGGAAATGGTGGAACTGAGTAGGACTCTTGAAAATACGGTGGAATTGGAGAGGGAAATGGTTCTGGAAGTGTTTGCTCAGCTCTCTGTAAGTTAGCTTCTAAACTCCTTAGTAACTCAGATTTTTCTTCAATTGGTTCAGAAAAAGGAGTATATGAAGTGGACTCGGGAAATGAATATTGTGAACAAGGTGAATATGATGGACAAGGATTTTGAAAATTTGACTCGGGGTAAGTGAATCCCCAATGACTCGAAGAAGAGTTGAAATTATTTTGGACATTATAATCATTAGATGGGGTGTATGGGTCATATTGATTCGGATAAGGCCAACCCGGTGTATGTGGTTGGTGCATATTATAAAACACCGGGTTGGAATTATCCGAATATGGAGTGTGTGTGACATATGGATGGAAAGAATTGTAATTATAAGCCATATCACACAATCACAAACAAAAACAAACAAACAAACAAACAACAAAAGAAAGAAAAATTCTAACCTAAGTTAGGGTAGACTTAGACCTAGACGACTCCTAACAATAGATTGTCCACAGGAGGTTCAGTGTAGACTCTAACCACAAGCTAATCGGCCAGGGAAGGGTAAGGTTGGTGGGAGGTTTTCCGTCCGGAGACGTTCCTTAATTAAGTAACCAGCAACCTTCGGGCTTTCGGCCCTCAACCCCTTTCCTAGACACCGATTTTGCAAGAGTTAAATTCCAACACTTTTCCCCTTAGGATAATCTCCTAATTGAGTCCGAGATGTCCCTAGGGCCAACGTCTACTTTTTATTAAATTAGAGGCTTGGGTTAGTGAGTGCTTGGGTTGTGGTTTTCGGGCTAAGGAAAGGGTAATGACCTCCCCCACCTTATCTTATTTACGGGTATGCCCTTAGAATTGAATTGTGCAAGTGTACAAGAAATATAGCTAGGATACACTCAAAGCATGAAAATCAAGAAAGGAGTTTGTCCTAGTCTAAATGCAATGCAAACACGTACCTTGCCTCCAGCACTCTTCTACAGTAAAAGTAAAGAATTGAAGAGACACGTGCCTAAAATGCAAGTGTCTAAACAATTTTTAGCAATTATCAACCAACTTTTTACTGTTTTTTAATTAAGCAGGAATACAGTGAACAACACAGGATTTCAAATATATAACCAGCAGTATTTTGCAGAACCAGAGGCTCTGCAGAAATTTGGTGAGAATTGAGCTCAGGACTGCCGCGTTCCCGCGGCTATTCTTGTGGATCCGCGGCACAATAAAGAATCCTGGCCTCTGCTTTCTTGAGCAGAGGGCCAGGTTCACTTAGATGTTACTGCAGTAAAGAATTTCCTGTTTTCTTCTCCTGAAACCTGCAACAGAGAAGAATAATAGTTTAGTACTTCACTTTAAACCAAAAAAATACGTCGCTCTCCCCGGCAACGGCGCCAAAAATTGATTATAGACTAGAGAGGGCGTACTTATTATGTGTATAGATTAGACGGAAAAGGTGTGTACTAATTATGTAGCAAATGTGATTGATGTACCCTTTCTTGTCTCCGCTATAGCCTAGGGCTATACCGAGTCGGATCTCAGGGAGAGCTCGCGATGGAAGCTTTAAACGTATGGTAGTGAAGTGATAAACTAGTAGTCTTCTCTTGCTTATAAACTTAGTGATGCAAATACAAAAGAAACCAAAAGAGGATGGATATGTTCATGTGGAAGTGGAAAAGAAATCAAGAAGTGGTGTGGATGTGGTATTCACAAGAAAAGAACAAGAAACTTAAAGAAAGCAATCCATAACTAGCTTACCTTGCTAGCTTGCCAAGACTTACCAAACTCCTTGATAATGAAAGCTTGCCTAACGTTGTCACTCCGTTGGCTATGGATTCGTCTAGCGTGTTGACCTAATTACTTTCTCATTTGCAAGACGGTGGTTTAACCATCGGAGAAGAGAAGATCATACACTTGCAAGATTAACAAAAGCAATCACCCATGAGTAGTTAAGAGGCTAAGCTAGTGGTTAGCTAGTACATGGAATGAAAATCTAGCTACAAGAAGCCATTAAAGAACTAAACCAAAGCTTGAAGTAAATTGCATGAAATAAAGAAAGCAAGTAAGAAAGCATGTAAAGAAAGCAAGAAACTAGAATCAAACTCAAGTAGAGGAATGGAGGATGGATCAATCCTTGCATAGCTTCAATTGTCACCATTGATCATTACAAGCTCTCTCCCTCACAATCACTCTCTTTTGTAATGAAATCTAGGGATAGAGAAGAGGGACTACAAGAACAAAAACCTAAAAAGAAAATACATGAAAATTACAACTAATGAACTAATCTCCTCTCTTCTCTGATCAGTTTTTGCTCGCAGGTCCAAGTCCAGGTATTTATAGACCCAGGTGAAGGATCCAGAAGATATTCTGTTGGCGCAAAATCCGAGGCCAAAACAGACTTGTAACTGCCGCCGGATCTCGAGGATCTTGCAAGTTGGCGGCAAAATCTGGGCCGTTGAGCCCAGATTTTCTGGTAGGATTTGTTTGTTAGGAGGTTAGCCACGTGGTATATCCAGAATCTTCGTTTGTTGCGCGAATTTCTCTGGATCTGGATTGAGATTTGGCTTTATCTTTAATCTTTGGATTAATCACTTAATTATCGCTAATTAAGTAATTAATTGGCTATCTCTCCTTTTAAGTGTGTACCTGCAAATATGTAGAGAAGAGGATTAAAAATCATATATTTATTATCTAAATGTATGGGAATAATGATGTAAAATATGCAATATTGGATCACAATCAATATGGCATATAATAATAATTCCAATTTTAATCCATATTACACCCCTAACTATTATTCGGATATTACCAACCCGGCATACCCTAACTTTGACCAATCTAGTGTGCCGGAATGGTCTTATCCGAATGAATATAACCCACTCACTCCATCTTATGACTATAATCTTCATAATAATTTCAACTCGTCACAGAGTTCATGGGGTTTCGAGTCCCCCGAGTCTAATTCTCAACCTAATTGTCCTTCATATCCATCTAGTCCACATTCTTCCCAAAATTCATACTCAGATCCACCCATTCAGAATAGAAATCCATCTATCTTGGAAATGATGAGTAGGAATGAGTCCAAGCAAAAATCACCATCAATTTTAGACATGATGATGCGTGAGTCCACCGACTCACAAATTTATCACGATTACCCGTCCTATTTTCAAGTCCAATCAGAATATGATCCACCTATCGACTATGAAGGGATGCTAGCTGCCATGACTGAGGCTAAATTAGCCCGTGATCATGACATAGATTTGATGGTGGAATGCTTACACCGGCCGGCTGATTCTGATATCGATGACCACTCGATTAGAGCCGACGAACCAAGTTGCTTGGGACAACAAGTTTCTAATTCAGTACCATCTTGTGAACTTGCCGAAACTTCAAATTCTGATAATTTGGCAAGTTTTTCCTTTCCCGAATTAGAACTTGAATGTGACCTAGATTCTCAAATCAATGATCAAGTTCAAATTCCTGAATCATTATTGACTCCTGTTTTGTTACCCGACTTAGGTAATATTTTAGAGTCAGTTTTGATTCCCACATCTATCATTCCTGAACTTGAATCACCACCATTGAGTCACATTCCATTGTGGGAAGATGATTGTGGACTTGAGTTTCAATTTTTTGACTTGGACCCCTTCTCGAACTTAGCCCGACTCCTGAGCCCTTACTTGATTTGAGCTTCTTCCCTGAGTCAGTATTCGTTCCCGTACTTCCCATGTCCAAGTCAATCATTCCATCTTTTCATACTCCATTTTGGGACAAGGAGGTTGAGACAATTAACTCTGAAATTTATTATGAAATTTGGAAATTTGATGGGGTGGAAATTCTAAAAAATGATTATACATATTTTAGTGGGTTATGTAAGGAAAGTTTCTGGTGGGTTCCACCAAATTATCTGTTATCTTGATGGGGCCGCATTTCGTGGACCAATTAGACCACCTCCGGAACCACCACCCTAAGGTAATTTTCCGCCTTCCCTTGTTCTGTTTCATGCATATATGCATTCATTTCATACATTGAGGACAATGCATGAGATAAGTGTGGGGGTGGGCTTTACTAACATACTAACATAGGTAAAAACTAAAAAAAAAAAAAATTGCTAATAAAAAAAAAATTTTTTTAAAAAAAAAAAAAAAAAAATGTTATAAAAAGAAAGTATTTTGACTTATTTTTGAAAGAAATCTAAGTTAGTTTTAAGGATTAGGAAAATCATGATTAGGATTTCTAAAAACTTGGTCAAAATAAATAAATTGTTTAAATTTTAGGTATAGGAGAGAAATTGAATAAATAATTAGTCTTGATTTTTACCTTAATGAAATGTGCATACCAAATGCATATCTAGGATTCTAAGACAAAGACCTTGTGCCTCATAAAAAAATAATAAAAAAAAAAGAAAAAAAAATCACCAATTAAGCTGATACATGTGCCTCAAGAAGCATAAGTATTCATGCCTAAAGGTGAGTAAATAAAATAAAGTCCTTAGTTTTGGGGCCTAGTTCACTCGAATTTGAGTCCGCGGGGTGTTTTCTCACTTGGTGCCCTAAAGCCAACCGGTTTGGGAGTCATCGACTTTAAGTTCGTTACATGGGTGGATTAGAAAGCCTAAGAAGACTAAGAAAAATAATATATGTATTAACATATCTAATAATCAATTAGTTAGGTATGAGGGCCTCAAGAAGCCTTGATACTTATACGAAAGAAAATTAGATGAGTTATACATGCCAAAAAAAAATAAAAAAAATAAATATATTAACACATCTAATAGTCAATTAGTTAGGTATGAGGGCCTCAAGAAGCCTTGATACTTACACGAAAGAAAATTAGATGATGTTATAAAAATAATAAAGAGGCATGAGAGTCCAAGTTAAGGAATTCCTAGATTCACAAGGGTGCGTATGACTTTTGGTAACGAAAAAGACTATATTAGAAATTCAATTTTAATCCTTACCTAAAATGAATAACAATTGATTTTATAAAGACTAGGTTTGAAGAATGAATAAAAATGAGGATCCTAAAACTTATAGACTACTTAGTCTCTTCAATAATAATTCAAATATTTTCCTTTTTATGGATTTTGTGGGTGCAATCCGCTGAAAACCCTCACGAGACAACACTCGTCCTCTAGGGTAACCTAGGGGTTTAACGGCTTGTTGCACGTGCTAAGTGCAATCGTGATTCTACGAAAGTGAGTTAGGTTAGATTAACTTTTTCTTTTTCTTTGTTTTACTCGAGGACGAGCAAAAAGATAAGTGTGGGGGTGTGATTGGTAGTGAAAAGTGCATTTTTATCATCATATTTACCGTCACATTTTCATATTTATTTATCTAATTCTGCACATTTATTAATATTTTATTATTTATTGTGTGCAGGCCTCGAATTGTTCTTTTAACAATAAATAAAGCCTAAAGAGCCCAAAAGCCCAGATCCAAGCCCATGTTTGAAGCCCAGGTCAAAATGCAAATATCAAGTGTCAAAGTGCAATTATGCAAGGGCTAGAGTTGCAATTATTGAAGTTTAGGGAAGGGTGGACTTCTATCCACCCTAAACACCTGCAGGATCAGATTAAAAGGCCAAGATAAAGAAGAAATTCGTGGGAGGAAGATTTGAAGAAATCTGGATTAAGGGTAACTTGATTACCAAGTTATCTCGAAAATCCAGATTAAAAGGCCAGGATTAAAATTTCAGAAGCAGGCGCCCCTATGGACGGACCAGGAGAGGCCACGTGCCAAAGCGCGTGGCCAGAAGCCACCAGATTGCCGCGGAACCGCGGCAAAAGCCGCGGATCCGCGGCAATAATGATGAGATTAAATCCCAAATTTTGTGGGCAGTTTCGTCCCGGACTCTGAGGTCTTCTGCCCTATAAATATCACCTGCATTGCAATGTACAGAGCGTCCAGAGGCGAGCCAAGGGCCAAAGTTAGGTTTTTCTAGGGTTTCTTCCTTTGTAGTTAGATTTTCTTTTCTTTAAAGAGAGAGAGAGATGATTATATTGAGGGTGACACTGATGTATCTTCTCTTCTCTGCCATGGATTAAAGCAATAAAGGTATTATTTTGTTTTGTTTCTTATTTCTATGTTTTACTTTTATTCTTGTTTTCTATTTCTTTTCTCTTTTCATCTCTGTGATTGGTGATGAGCATGCAAGCGATTACCGAACCATAAGTATACCGAAGATCGGGGTTCCAACGATATTCCATGGCGATGTTCTCCTCCTCGAGGCGTATCAACTCATGCTTGCCCAAGGCTTGATGACCTAATGCGACAACGGACTGAGTTCGATCCCAAGGTTCATACGTTCAACGCCTCCGAAAAACGGTAGAAAGTATTAGGTTTTCACTTATTTTCTCCAACTCAAGTAAGTTTTCTTTTCTTCTTTTTTATTTCTTTTTTTGTAGATTAAATCCATCTCTCTCCATATTCTTTTCTTCGATCCATTGTAAATACCACAACTCATTGTAAATACCATCGTGACTAACAAAATAACTAAAAAGATAAATTTTAGAGTATAACTTGCTTAACGCTTCTATCGCAGTCCCTCCTTGAGGATCACGACCCGCATAGCCCTGCTACCGCGGATTAGAACTGATTCCTCGCACGATCTATTCTTAAATCTAATATTCATTATTTTCTGTGAAGGAAAAATCAGTCATGTGCCGGATTGGTCTTATCCGAATCAATATGACCCATACCCCCCATCTAATAACTATAATTCCATAATGATTTTAACTCTTCACCGAGTCAGTGGGGATTCACCTCCCCGATCATAATTTCCAACCACCTTGTCCTTCTTCTCCACCTAGTCCAAAATATTTTCAAGATTCATACTCAGTTCCACCCGTCCAAAATAGGAAACCATCAATTATGGAAATGAGTATGCGTGAGTCCAAACACAAATCCCAAAATCTGACGGACTCACCATTTCACTACCACTTCCAAGACAATTCTCCATCTTTTCATCAATACAATGAACCTATCAACTATGAAAAGATGCTTGAAGCCATGACTCAGGCTCAAAACACTCGTAATCGTGACATAGATATGATGGTCGAATCTCTACGTTCCCACCGTCCTGATGTCACTAACCATTCTGTTAGAGCCGATGAGTCATATAGTTTGGAAATCAAGATTCTATTTCAGAACAACCATTTGAACTTGCCCAAACTCTAAATTTTGAAAAAGATATTGATAGTTTAGCAAGTTATCCTTTTCCTGAAATAGAACTTGAAAATGAATATGATCTTGAACCCCAACTTAGTGATTCAATTCTTCTTCCTGATTCAATAATGACTCCGGTATCTTTACCTGACTTCAATCTTTTCCTGGAGTCGACATTGGATCCTGCTCCAATTCATAATGAAATAGAATCACCTATCTTTGAGGATCATATTGAACTTGACCAATTATACACTTTTGAAGATCCTATTGACAAATTGGCAAGTTCTCCATTTTTGATATTGAACTCAATGAGATATGTGACCTAGATTCTCACATCTGTGACCCAGTTCAACTTTCTGAATCAATATTGACTCCTGTTTTGTTACCAAACTTGAGTACTATTTTAGAGTCAGTTTTGATTCCTCCACCTATCATTCCTGAACTGGAATCACCCATATTAGGTCACAATCCATTGTTGAAAAATACATGTGGACTGGAGTTTCAACTTCTTGACTTGGACCCAATTCCTGAACCCATTTCGACTCCTGAACCTTACTTGACTTAAGTCACCTTCCTGAGTCGGCATTAGTTCATGTCCTTCCTGAGTCCAAGTCAACCGTTCTATCATTTCATACTCCATTCTGGGACGAGGTGGTTGACAAATTTGACTCCGAAATTAGTTATGGAATATGAAAATTAGATGGGGTAAATATTTAATAAAGATCCTTTATGGATACATCTTTTTAATGGGTTATATTAAGGATATTTCTGGTGGGTTCCTCCGAGACCCAAGAAAAGTTGATTGGGCCGCGTTTCGTGGACCAATCAGACCACCACCGGAACCACCACATTAAGGTAACCATTTTCCTTCCTTTCTTCTTTTTCATGCATCTATGCATTAATTCATACATTGAGGACAATGCATGAGATAGGTGTGGGGGAGGGTCTAACATAACTTTTCTTTTCTTTAAATAAAAAAAATTAACATTTTTCTCGTTATTAAAAACTTTTTGAAAAATAGAAAAAAATATTTGACTTATTATTTTAAGAAATTAAGTTAATTTTAAGGAATAGAAAAATCCAAATTAGGATTTCTTATACTTGGTCAAAATAAGATTATTTGTTTGACTTTTAGAGTTAGGAAGATAATTTATCAAAGTAATTTGGTCTTGATCTTTACCTTGATGAAATATGCACACTTCATACACTTACACACTTAGGGTTCAAAAACAAAGATTCTTATGCCTTATAAAAATAAAATAAAAAAAAATGATGAATAAGTCTAATTATTGATTAGCTAGGTGTTTGGCCTAAGCAAGCCTTAGTATTTATGCGAAAGATGATTAGATAGTTTGAGAAAAAAAAAAAAAAAAATGAATAAATCTAATTATTGATTAGCTAGGTGCTTTGACCTAAGCAAGCCTAGTATTTATGCGAAAGATAATTAGATCCTCTGATTAAGCTGGGTATTTGTGCCTAATAAAGCATAAGTATTTACGCCTAAAAGGGATTCATATAATAAAAGCCTTAGTTTTGTGGCCTTGTTTGCTCGAGTCCTTAAGTCCGTGGGGTGTTTTCTCACCCGGTGCCCTAAGACCGTTTGTTTTGGGAGTCATCGATTAAAGGCTCGTTACATGGGCAGATTAGAAAGCCTAATAGAACAAAGGAATATTACCAAAATAAAAAAAGAAAAAAAAAGTATATATGTATAAATAAATAAGGCATAAGAGTTAGAGTAAATGAACCCTTAGTCAAAAATTTTCACAGTCACAAGTGCATATGACTTAGGGTAAAGTAATAGACTAGATGAGAAGTACAATTTGACTCCTTACTTTAATTGATAACAAATTTTTGAATAGAGACTAAGTTTAGGAATGAAAAATTCGGTCTTCCTATAACTTATAGATTGCTTAGATCTTACAATCATATTTCAAATATTTTCTCTTTCAAAATGCTTTTCAAAAATACTAACTCTTTGTTTCTCTTTCTTTATGGATTTTGTGGGTGTAATCCGCTGAAAACCCTCACGAGACAAAACTCGTCCTCTAGGGGAAACCTTGAGGTTTAACGGCTTGTTGCACATGCTCAGTGCAATCGCGTGACCTGCGAAAGTGGTCTAATAATCCTTAGTATAATTTAGTTGTTTTGCTCGAGGACGAGCAAAAGATAGGTATGGGGGTGTGATTGGTTGCTAATGTTGTATATTTAATGTTACATTTCTATACTTATTTTAGAATAAAAGCCTGCATTGTCCTAATTATTTGTCTAATTTATTTGCAGGCCCAATCCTTAAGGAGATGAAGAGAAATGAGCCCAAAAGCCCACCAGAATTCTGAATTAAATCAGAATTAATTCGCACTCACAAAATCAGGGCAAAATCATGAGGTTGAAACCAGTTGAGAAGAATCCTCTCAGAATCGATCGGTTAAAGCCAAGAATCCAAGGTCATTTCGTCAGAATCCGGAGCTCAAACGACAAAACCAACAAAGGATAAAGCCAAAAGAAAACCCCGGAGAGACCCACCAACAGGGTGTGGCCATCTGGCCACACCCTGGCGCGGAAACGCGGCTTGGGCCGCGTTTCCGCGGCTTTGTTGGGGAGTTAGGTGGAGCGTTTGCTCCCCCGACCTCCCCGGGATTCTGGTTGTTGGGTTTTTGGCCTATAAAAGGGCAATTGTTGTGCTAAAATGGGAGGCCAATGCAGATTAGGATTTAGCCTAGTTTTAATTCTTTATAGTTTAGGTTTTTCTTTTCTTATTATGTAATTTGTATGTAACTTAGGGTAGAAGAAGATTCATGTAAGTAAGAGAGAGGGGCTGATGTTGAGAGTGACACCGACGATGTACCCTACTCCTTTCTTTCATTGTCTTAGCAAGTAATAAAGGTAAATGCTTTGTTTGTTTTCTATTCTGCTTTACTTTACATTTGTTTTGCTTTCCTCTTCCTCTTCTACTTTACCTTGGTTGTATTTGTTGAGTGTACAAGTGAATTCCAAAGCAAGTATAACTAAGCTACGTGAGAGCCAGCGATAGTTCATGAAGACGTTCTCCTCTTCCAAGATCCGCATCACTTCGTTCTTCTTATGCTTGACGATATAATGTGCACGGGGACCGAGCTCGAGTTTATGATCTATGCGTTGAACGCCTCCGAAACAAAAAGGTAGAACTTGCAAAAAGATTTCCAAGTAAGTCATCAATCAACCTAGGTAAGTATCTCTTCACTTTTCTTTACTTCTTTTCTTTTTTTCTTAGTTTAGATCACCAACCACTTCTTCCAAATCGTTTTCATTCTTCTCTCCACTTCATTGTACATAGTCGCTTTTATTGTTTTCTGATTTTTCTACCTTCTTCGTCTTTCATATTCTTCTAACTTTAACTATATTTTCTTTTTCATTTTTATAACTTTAAAACAGAGAAGAACTTTCGCTTATTTTCATAACGATTTCAATAAAGAACCGTAAAGCTTCCATCGCAAACCCTCCTTGTGGATCACGACCCGCATAGCCACTTGCTATAGTGGAAGAATTGAGCACTTGCACAATCCTTTCTTTAGTTCTATAATTCTGTATTTTGTGTGCAGGTTTGGCCTCAATCAACTACAAAGATCACAAATAACACCTCTCACAATGTAAGATCCTAAAAAATAGATTTTGCAATGAATAGCTCAAGCTTGTGAGAAAACAAAAATTTTAGCAAAGAAGAACAAAAGCAAACACTTGGGAAAACTTCTTGAATGATGTTGAAATTGAAAAAATTAAAACTTGAATTCTCAAAACTTGTTTTCTTTGATTTTCCAAAAACTTTGAAAGAGAATATGTAGATTTTGAGGCCAAAACTTGTTTGAAAACTCAGTTAAATGTAGAAAAAAATAGCTCTTGAAAATCTGTGAAAAATCTGGCCAAAAACTCATTTATATAGGCCAAAACAAAAGCTAGCATTCGGCTAAAAACACAAATTAGAAAGACCTATTGGGTGACGAGGCGGTTGACCGCCAACGGTCATATTTTTGACCGTTGGGGATTGTCGGTCGATGACCGGTCGATCGATGAAACCCTAGAGCTCTACAGGGACAGTTGGTTGGCCAATCGGTCAGCAGATCTCCCAACTCCCATGGTCTGTGCACGTTGATGCACGTCGGTCGATCACTCTATCGACCGGCTCTAGCCATCGGTCGACCGTGCGGTCAACCGGCAGCAGCCCAAAAGCAATATTGAAAGGATTTTTAAATGACATTTCAAAACCTATCTAAATTCCAATAAATCCCAATAAATTCCACAAAAATAAGTTCATGTAAATACAATGTAGCACATATATGTGTGATCAAAAATCAGCACATATTACAAATATGTAACCTATTTTTAAGACATAAAAATTTAAGCTTAAAACAAAAACTGTATTTTTCCCCAAAAAAAAAAACTTCTAAATGGAAATATGATTTTTTTCAAAACTTGTATAAATACAAAAAATAAGTTATTGAAACACATTTGAAACATAATGTGTATGAATAGAATCCAATACACATAATTAATGATATACACTTATTTTTAACAATAAGCATAAAAATAAGTTTTGAAAAATATAAAACTTAAACACATGAACTAAATTCATCAAATAAGTTAAACATTTATGAAGCAAAAATGTATATGGATGAAATCCAATACATGTATAAACCAATGTAAACTTTGTTTTGATGAAATCTATTCATGAAACTGAAAAATATACTTGATAAATCGAAACTTAAAACACATAGAAATAATCCTATAAACAATTGAAGCTCTAATATGTGTGGATGGGATCCAACACATATTCTAAACTATAAAACTTATTTTATTGAAATGAAAATCCTATAAACACAAACTTGTGAAAACCAAAACGGTTATACTGAAAATAAAAACTATTGATCTTGAAAGACAATATTTAAATTTTATGTGCGTGTAAACTTGAGCAATCCTAAACTAATCTATACCTTACATAAGATCGAAATTAACAAAAGCTAAACATAAATCTTTTCGTAGATCTTCTTCTCCAAGTAGACTTGATCCAAAACACGATCCATGAGCAAGACTCTATCTCGAGTACTAGATGTGATCTTGAAGCTTTAGCTCATGTGATAACAAAAACATGACCTGAGATCTTTATTGAAGCTAAACATCACTTATGATCTTGATCAATATCTAAAACTTGATAAACACAAGATTATTAGTATCATAACTATATGAGTTAGTCATCATCAAAACTAGAGTGATTGGCCTTCGGGCCAACAATCTCACCCTTTTTGATGATGACAAAACTCATGAAGTTATATATGCATGGATTAAAGATGAGCTTTGTAAAAATCTCCCTTAACTCATGCATAGAATAAAATATATAAATATTAAATTAAAACTTTAGATACCAATTACATCAATCATATGGATATTCAATATAAACTCTAGAGATTAATACCAAATACCAAAATTGTACGCAATGTAAGCTCGAGATACCAAATGTGTATAAAATAAAAATATATGCAATGTAAATTCTAGATACCAAATAAATCATGAACATGAATCATGAATATAAACACATATGCGCAAACATAGAATACAAACATGCATATATAAACTCTAAAATCCCTTATCCTTTTTTGTCAATTCATCAAAAAGGGTACATAAAATAAAGCACATGTAGATGCGATATAAATTTATGAAGAGAAGAGATGTCAAGTTAACCCCCGTACATACATGCATTACATGGAGAAGGGATGACTAAAACTCTATAACTCATATAAGTATAATAAATAATGTAACGAGGAAGATGTTAAGCTCCCCATATACTTGTGTACAGTATAGAAAAGAGAGGTCAAGGTCTTTCTTATACAATACACTCATCAAAAGTTTATATATAGAGAAGACGTTAAGTTAGCTTCTCTACGTTAAGTTAACTTCCCTTGGATATTGGCAATAAGTATTAAAAATAAATTTTGAAAACAAAACGAAACAATGATTTTTTAAGATACCAATTTTAACACAAAACATGAATGCCAATTGGAAAGCTAGGAATGCCAATTAGAAAGTATAAGCATAGATACTAATTTGCAAAACAATATTGATACCGAATGAAGCTTTAAACATGATACTAATCAAATAGAAAGTGAAATTCCATGATACAATTTTGAAATTCTAAAATATTTTGAAAGATAGATATCAATTGTAATAATTGATACCAATGATAGTAAACACAAGAAATTCTCTTCCTTTTGAAACCCCAACAAAACTAATGCATAAGCTTGTAAAAAATACCAATTAACGTTTAGAACTAAATCAAACTTATCATAAATCAATTTGTGCTATTAAATACATGTATGGACATTGTTAAACAAGCACTAATAATCACATATATGTATGTATGCCAATAGCAATATCATTTGAAATATGAATGCATATATAATATATATATATATATAATATATATATAATATATATATATATATATATAAGTAAATAAGAATGAGTATACAAAAGTCAATTTTCATGATGAACATGTGTATAGATCATTGATATACCTCCCTAACATGTACATATCAAAATAATAGTCATTGAGAGTATACAAGGGATGGTCTCCCAACCAACTGCCCTCTAAAAGTAGAAGTTTCAAAATAAAGATTTTGAAAATAGTTGAGTATAAATTGAAAACTAGTACCAAGTGAAGAATAGAAGAACTAATTTAAAATATTTATGAAAATTAGTTCAAAATTCTTCAAATATAAACCAAATCATGTATATCTCATGAAAAATTGTAATTATATAAGAATTGACACCCATAATCTATAAAACACATAAATGCTCATGAATCTAAAATCATAAGTAAACAAAGATATAGAGTGTACAAGAGTCATGTAAATAATATTTTCATTAAGATGAAGCAATGAAGCTCAATTTCATCAAAACCCATGTGAAATTCTTTTTCATAAACATGAAAATATGAATCATGAAAAAATTATTTTCATCAAAACTATTTAAGAATTTCATTTAAGAGGTGAAAACAATTTTCAAGATATATGTAAGTTAAAAAAAACTAAAGCGTCATATATATCCAAACATGAAATGTTTATACATAAGCAATATAACGTGTAAAGCATAAAAATCAAGTGTAACTCATGGATTATATATGTTACAAGTTTTAACAATAATTGCATATAGACATGTAACTAAAACATGATTAGTATAAAAACACCAAAACATAGTTGAGAACCAATATAATCATGGATGTAAATTCAAGGGTCATCAAAATTTGGATATACACACATAGCTAAAAATATTTGAGAACACAAAAGATATAAATCAATTTTGAACAAAATAGTGAGTGTATCTCAAAGAGTATATATGTATATCACAAGTTTTAATAATTATTGCATTTAAACAAGTAACCCTAAACATATGAAACATGATATGTTAAAATCATCCAATTTATAAGCATATATATAAACAGACATGGAGAATAGAGATAGTTACCAAACAAAAAGAACTAGTTTCCATTTCTCCAAAAGTAGGTGGTCCTTCCACCTAAACTCCTTGAAGTGATGCATCCATGGATATGGTTCATTAAGCTCTAATTGCATCCACAACCAAGGCATCACGCCTCTCATGTCTTGTGAGAGTCCACACCTACAACAAATATAAATGGTGTGAATTTTGGTACCCAAATTTTTTGGGTCCTTGGCGGTTAGTACCTCTTCTAACTTAAACATTCTTACTTGCAAAATTAGAATACTTAATCTATCATAACAGAATTTTTAAGATTGAATTTACGATCGCAATGTGTATATGTGTACACTCTAGCATACATAGTAGCATGTGTGTGAACATGGTATGCATGTGTATGCCATAGAGGATGTGCATGCATATGTGGAGTTTGTTTCTTTTAAAACATGAACTTCAATCACTTGTGGTCAATGACACAATGGCTCAAAGTGGAGCCCAAATAATCAACATTCTTCTTCAAACACAAATATCATTATCAATAATAGAAAAGAAATAGCGTGAGCATGATGATTAAAGAAAAGAAATTGAATTGAAAATAAAGAAAAAGTTAAGGTAAGAAAGTTCTTAGTCTCTTCTCAATTTAACCGCGTAGTAAGGGCTAGACGGATCGATCCACAAGCAAGGATGCGATAGAAGCTTTTCGGAATTAATTGTCTACAAAATAACTGGAAAAAGAATATTAATTGTAAGAAAAGATTTTAATTAAGCAAAAGAGATTATAGTCTACTAATCATCTACCACAAACCAAATATTAGTCTAAGAAGGGAGAACATCATATTGAATCTACTACCCTAGAGTTTTGATTGAGAATAAAGCAAGATGAGTAAAGATATTGTAAACCCTAATTAGAGTACACGAATTAAAATTAAACTTTAGTTCATCCTAGTTTCTAAGCATAACATAAGAAAAGTCTTTTAAACCTACATTGATGCTATTAAAGTATATAAATATGAACTAAGAATAACAATTAATTAGTTCAACTTAACTAATTATTCATATTCAAGAATTATCAATTTAATTTTATGGTTTCTAAAAAGCGTAGATTTCAATCAGTTCATCTTTTAGACTAAACTTAAGTTGATCGAGTGTAACGCCCCGATTCCACGGATACGGGGACGTCACTGCGACGTATATACTAGGTCAGAGAGTGCCCCCACGTATATACGCTAAGCATAAAGTACAACAAGAAAGGATCAGAGTGCAACACAAAGCGTGGTATACACACATATGCCAACAAAAAGGTACAATACAAAGTCATCACAGTATGATAAACATTACATATTACATATGTCTTTTATCATAACAAGTCCAAAAGTAAAATATACAAGAAGAACACAAAAGGCTCACGAGTAGGATGAAGATCCCATGAGTCAAAAGGAGTCAGGTGCAAGAACTGGAGCTAAGATGCCTGCTCGCTACGGAGGGCTCGATCTACGGTGGACAACTCCACTTCGATCCAAGCTCCGGAATCTGAATGTGCAAATCCAAGGAATCAAGACATATAACAATAAATGAGCTACAGCAAGTGGCTAAGAGACATGAATAGGGGTTAGAACACAAGTATAGTATGTAAGGACGGATATAACATAATCATGAGACGGAAAATACAAGTAAAGCTGATTACAAGCAAAAGTGATTGTATATACTTAGGTCACGGTCCCATGAGACTAGTACATCGAAGGAATAATCCAAACAAGGAAACCCTCATTTATATACCTCTATCTCATGCCACAGTAATCCAAGCATATAGAATCAGAGTTGCAAATCATACTATAATCATAACGAGAATACAAAACAAGAAGACATGAATCATAATGAGAAAGACATAATCCAATAACCGGAATCATCACTGGAATCACGACAAGTAAATAATAGTCATAACAGGAACTAAGACAGGAATCATAGCTGGTACACATAACGGTAATTATAACAGAGAACACAACTGACATCTATTATTATTATTACTCGCCTAACCCATATATCTAGGTATGTGTTTCGGTATCGATCCCAACTCACATACATCCATATATAAGCTATTCGAGGTTGTTAACGGAAGTAGATGGAGAACTGATATCACCTCTTATAGTGGCACTCATACACCGGGGACCAGTTTAGTGGCCCAACGGTTCCCACCACCTGGGACCGGTTTGGAGGCCCAAAGTCCCCCTATAGGTAATCGTGTGGGCCCTAAGTCCCACTACAACTTTCCGCCGCATATATCATATCCATCACTATAAGCAAGGTATCATTCCGGCATCCATCACTTCCACCCATACCCCATACAAGTTGTAGCTTATTAAGGATTATCAGTTTACGGGAATAAGTGAACATGACAGTATTAGCCCTTCAGATTCAAGAGGTGGCCCCATGGGTTTCAAGAGGTGGCCCCCACCGTGTGGTGTGGCACTTTGTTCCATGTGGCACTTTGTTTCTGAGGGAGTGGATTCTAGAGGTGACCCCCATGGGTTTCAAGAGGTGGCCCCCACCGTGTGGCGTGGCACTTTGTTCCATGTGGCACTTAGTTCCATAAAACAAGGCAGGGTTCCGCAAATAAGATAATCATAAAGTCAAGTGTATCATGCTTGGTTTAAGGGATAGCATGACAGAGTGGTGATGTCTAGCAAGCAATAAAACATAACAATAAATGTAGAATGGGCCGGGTCAATCATGACATAACTATAGGGTCTGGCAAGGTAGCGGCATGTCAGTTGTCAGGTGATAACATACTAGGTGTCATGTGATATACATGTGTTAAAAGAAAACACGAGATTGACAAGTGGTTGATAATGTCACTTAACAAGTCTTGAAGTAATATGAGGTAAGATCCATCAAGTAATAAGTCCTATAGTACCAGTCATGAAGTACAAGAAACCATAATGCATAACACATAAACCAACGACAAGATCCAATTTTAGGAGGGAAATCATTTAAGACATATAGTCAGAATTAGTCGACTAGGGTCAAGGGACTAGTCGACTAATATAGGTTTCAAGTCGACTAACAGGTACGCAAGTCGACTAAGTCTGGGATAAAGAGATTGGGGTCACTGTTCCAGGAAACATTAGTCGACTAAGGTAAAATGGCTAGTCGACTAAGGCGTTCAAGTCGACTAATAAAATAGGCTTAAGTCGACTGGGCCGAGAGTTGGTTTCTGGTCCAAGGAGGGTTAGTCGACTAGGTGAATTCAGGAGTCGACTAATAGGGATTTCCAGAGAGTTGATCAGTCGACTAATATTTGGGGTAAGTCGACTAATACTGTGTTTTCCAGAAAAACTAGGTTCAGCTAAGTGTTCTAGTCGACTAGGTTCTAGGTCAAGTCGACTAATCGTGGTCGGGGAGCAGTTTACAGAACTGAACTTGGGGTTGTTCTTGATGACAAAAATGGGGTTTTTATGACATTAGGGGGACCTGATCTACTAACACAAGTACACAAGGACGGACTAGCCTTGGTGAGTAGAGATATCTACATGGAAAGGTTGGATCTTTAGTTTGATAACCTAAAAATGGGATTTTTAAGGTGCAAGTGTTCAAGAATTCCCATCACAAGTATATAAGGAGTTAACTAGGTCTTGGTGAGTAAAGATACTCACTAGGATGGGTTCAATTGGAGCTTGATCCAAGAAGAAGATGGTGGCTTCAATCCATGAGTGGTTGTTGAAGCTTGAGGTGGAGGAGGTTGAACTTGGAGTTGCCTTGGAGGTTGGAGGTGATGCCCTTGATGCCCTAGATGAACTCTGTGGTTGGAGGAGGAGATGGAGGAGAAGAGATTAGGGTTTCTTGGTGCTAGGGTTTGTGGAGGAGATGAGGGAATTTTGGAGAGGGTTTCTCTCTGATGAAGTGAAAGAGGAAGAAAAGGATTTAATTGCAATTGAAAGGAATATATATGATGGGGATTTTGCAAAGGAGATGCAAATAGGATAGATGCAAGGGGCTTTCTTGCAAAAAGGGAGGTGAGGTGTCCCTAGAGTGGCCACTTGGCCGGCCATGGGAAGGAGAGAGAGTGAGTGGGGTTAGGTGAGAGGGTGAGTGGGAAATGAGGTGGCATGACAAGGTGGAAATTGGAATATGCGATAATGGAAAAATGCCCGAAATTCAAGTATCTCGGAATGATCTGGAAATTTACCAAGAATCAAGAATAACGTATAGGGACCAATAGTGAAAACCGTTTGAAGAATACTTTATAGGTTTAAAACTAAAAATCCCGGAATCAGTTACCTACCGACTCCGTTTGAATTTCCATAAAATCATAAAATTCTCAGAAAAAGAATATAAGTAGGAATTGCAATTCTAAAAGATAAAGTCTAAAGGACCATCATGAAATTCCAAACAATTTGAGAATTAAAAATCCAGGAATCGGTCAGCGGCACTGACCGACACCGGTTTTTGAAGATTTTCAACTTAATCACAGAAAATTCCAGAAAATCATAGAAAATCCAAAATATTGGAAAACGATGTTTAAACTGAAATCGATCGAATCGGATAACCAGAATGTCTAAAACAAGTAAAACTCTTGAGATCGAGTCCCCGGCTCAGACAAAGGCTGACTCCGAGTTCACCGATCCAAATTCAAGGCAAAACAATCATATAAGGAATTCATAATACAGAATAAATACAGGAAACAAATCGAAAAAATACGATCGAAAATCTGAATACGCAACTAAGTACGTATTCCGGGAACGGGGTATTACAATCCACCCACCTTACAAAAATTGCGTCCTCGCAATTTCGTTAAGGGGATAAATTGAACACAAAGGGGACAAGGGCACGAATAAAGGCTTCATAAAACCAAAACAGGGGATAGGGTGAATACAGGAAGGACCAGAATGAACAATGATAGAATGACAATGGAAAAAATATTAAGAAGGATAACCAACTCAAATGCAAGAAATAGGGTAGTGGTTACCATGACGTCCTCAGGGCTCCTGGTCTGGATACTGGTCTTCCCACTCTGCTACATCATCTGAGGCCTCTGCTGCCATGATGTGAACTTGTCCCCTCCTCTGATCTGCTCTCGGTCTCGTTCCCTATACTGATGATCATAACGTTGGGGTGGAAGTGGAACTCTTCGATCAACAGGTTCAGGGTTCTTCCTCAGTGGCGGCGCTGGAAGTGCTGGAGCTGGACGTGCTGGAGCTGGAAGAGCCGGTCTGACTGGTGCCACATGTCCAAACTTCCTGTGTGGGCAATCCCTTAGCATATGTCTCCTGACCCACATACTAAACATAATCCCTTGGCCGCTCGACAATCTCTCTTATAGTGTCCGGGCCTGTGGCAGAAATTGCATGTGATCTGGGGAAGAGGAGTTTGGGATGGTCTCTTCATCATCGGGCCATGGGTTGCCCTATCTGCATCCTCCTCATCCATCAGCTCAAAAGGCCTCTTCTTGGCCTGGTTCTTCGTCTGGTTTTGCCTGTTTCTTCTCAAACCCACGCTCCACCTCTCGAGCGCTGGTGAGAACCTCCGCATATGTCTTCAGATGATGGGGCATAGGAACATCTGAATGTCCATCTGAAGACCCTGCTGAAACCTGCTTGCTCGCTTCTCCTCATCTGTCACCATATACGGAGCAAAGCGGCTGAGTCTCAGAAATTCCGCGGCATACTCATCCACGGACTTGTTCCCTTGCCGAAGTCTGATGAATTGCTCTTCCATGTCCTTCTGGGCTGTGACAGGGAAGAATCTGCTGTAAAAACTCTTGGAGAAGGTGTCCCAAGTGACAGGCTTCTCCAATCTGGCCTCCTCCGCTAGCCACCAAGTCCTGGCTATATCCTTCAGTTGAATTGGCAACCTCAACTGGTTCTCCTTTGGGACACGGGCTGCATTCAACAAGTCTGATGTGTCCGTCAGCCATTGCTCAGCATCCAAGGGTTTCTCTCCTCCTGTAAATATGGCTGGCTGCAGCTTCCTGAAGTCTGATATGTTCCCCGCCTCTGTTCCTTAGGTGCTGCTATCTCTTGCCGGAGAAGCTCGGTCTGCTGCTGCTGGTTCTCCATCATCATCTGGATAACCCTCAATATATCCACATTCTCTCCGCTGCTCCATTCGATGCTGATCCAAAGTTGCTGCGACCCGATCTCCTCTCCATCGATACTAGGTATGGGTAGACTGGAAGGAGCTGGAAAATGGAATGAAGGACTTCAGGATATGAAAGAAGAAATCAAGGAGGACTAAACGTAGAATCAAGAAGGACTAGATAACTTTGTACATTGTAGTTGGCATAGCAAATTACAGTAATTTTCTACTTGATTGTACCATAGGTGGGAGAGCCTAAGCTCTGATACCAACCTGTAACGCCCCGATTCCACGGATACGGGGACGTCACTGCGACGTATATACGTAGGTCAGAGAGTGCCCCCACGTATATACGCTAAGCATAAAGTACAACAAGAAAGGATCAGAGTGCAACACAAAGCGGTGATATACACACATATGCCAACAAAAAGGTACAATACAAAGTCATCACAGTATGATAAACATTACATATTACATATGTCTTTTATCATAACAAGTCCAAAGTAAAATATACAAGAAGAACACAAAAGGCTCACGAGTAGGATGAAGATCCCATGAGTCAAAAGGAGTCAGGTGCAAGAACTGGAGCTAAGATGCCTGCTCGCTACGGAGGGCTCGATCTACGGTGGACAACTCCACTTCGATCCAAGCTCCGGAATCTGAATGTGCAAATCCAAGGAATCAAGACATATAACAATAAATGAGCTACAGCCAAGTGGCTAAGAGACATGAATAGGGGTTAGAACACAAGTATAGTATGTAAGGACGGATATAACATAATCATGAGACGGAAAATACAAGTAAAGCTGATTACAAGCAAAAGTGATTGTATATACTTAGGTCACGGTCCCATGAGACTAGTACATCGAAGGATAATCCAAACAAGGAAACCCTCATTATTACCTCTATCTCATGCCACAGTAATCCAAGCATATAGAATCAGAGTTGCAAATCATACTATAATCATAACGAGAATACAAAACAAGAAGACATGAATCATAATGAGAAAGACATAATCCAATAACCGGAATCATCACTGAATCACGACAAGTAAATAATAGTCATAACAGGAACTAAGACAGGACATAAGCTAGTACACATAACGGTAATTATAACAGAGAACACAACGACATCTATTATTATTATACTCGCCTAACCCATATATCTAGGTATGTGTTCGGTATCGATCCCAACTCACATACATCCATATATAAGCTATTCGAGGTTTGTTAACGGAAGTAGATGGAGAACTGATATCACCTCTTATAGTGGCACTCATACACCGGGGACCAGTTTAGTGGCCCAACGGTTCCACCACCTGGGACCGGTTTGGAGGCCCAAAGTCCCCCTATAGGTAATCGTGTGGGCCCTAAGTCCCACTACAACTTTCCGCCGGCATATATCATTCCATCACTATAAGCAAGGTATCATTCCGGCATCCATCACTTCCACCCATACCCATAC